>CAJUYI010000592.1:49349-116964 GCA_910591695.1 Galerucella pusilla | reverse complement strand
CATCAACAGTTAAAGTTAGGCCCTTTCCCAATGAAACACCCTGTATAAGAAAGAATATAATTGAAATTTAATAGGATACGGAGATATTGCATCATGTTACGAAACTCTGTTTGGCAAAATACATTTTTTTTCTTCAACGTACAACAAGCTACAGAGCGTTGATTTACCTACGATTTTCACATAAACGTGTCCATATATTTTTAAGGACTCTGTATGAGGCAAAACCTCATATCAAAAGCTTCAAAAAATGTAACCAATCCAAATTCGGAATAATATACAGGGGTTCCCATTTGAAAAATCATATGTTTGGTTTGTAACGGAGTTATGCAGCACTCTGTATAGTTCGATATAATTTCAAAATATGGACCTTCAGCCCATCTACTATTTTTGTTAATACATTTCTTGATATCTCTTGAAATAACCCATATACCGAAGTTTGTCGTAAGATTGGTACACCCTGTATAAACCAAACCTACGAAGTGACGGCAATAAAGCAAAATGTGTTGACCAAATGCAAAAGGATATGATACGAAGAATGAATATGTATATACCAAGAACAAACCAACCCTCAATTGTATGAAAAAGCGGTTGATTAAAGACGAAACGGGAATTGTTTGTAGCCAAACAGGTTTGTGGAGAGCTAGTTCTCTAATAGAATTTAAATATTGTACAATCAATAAGACGCAAGCGATAATAGAGTCGTATAGCTGTCGAGTGTGGAGTCATGGTTATTTACAAGATATTCGAAAATATAGATGTTAATGTTGAATTCTCTACCCCGAGCAGACATGGTATGATATCCATGATACTTCAACGACGAGTTTTGTGGATTCATCGGGAAAATGCAAAATAAAAGCTCCATCAAATAGAGAAAAAAAAAGTAATAAGTACATGCTGGATCAGAAACAGGTTGGGTTCCAAACGTTATATTGTTGTCAGATACATAAGCAGAGCTCTTCAAACATTGATTTGAAAATTATATCGGGAAAAAAGTATATTGGTGATGTACAATGCAGCTTATCATAGCTGCCAATTGAATAAGCAACCAAATAGCAGCAGCAGTTAACGGCAAATTCAGGAGTATTTATTAGAAAATGTATTTTGAAGAATCATACACGAAACCTGATCTCTTACAAGCTTTAGCAGCGTTCAATATCAAAAAAGAATACGTTTGTAATACAATCGCAAAAAATATGGGCCACACAGTATTACGGCTTCGCATATTATTGCATATTCAACCCCATAGGACACATGCGGCATCAGCTAAAATCCAGAGTTAGATTATGAAACGTTTCACCCCCATTAAACTAAAGTGTTAAACATGTGACAAGTACCTAATATTCCTATTGATTACTGGGTAAATTAGATTCTGCATATTATTAAGGTTGAAAGTAATGTTACTGTAACACCCTTAGGTATCAATTTAATTGAAGACGATAGTGAATACTGACAGCCAGGCTCTGCTTAAAGCTCTCTGCAATCCAACAACTAGGTCTAAACTGGTAACAAACTGTAAAGAATCCTTTAACATGCTGGCAAGAGACAACAAAGTGTCTCTAATATGGATGCCGGCACATGAGGGGATTGCACGGAATTAAATGGCAGACTAGTTAGCTAAAGAAGGTTCTAAATGAGATCATAGGTCCGAAAACATTTCATGGAATTGCAAAAGATTGCATAAGAGGGGACTGGCTAGATGAGGAAAACCAGCTCAAATGGAGGTTGAAACGTGGGCACCTCCGTACAGAGTTCACTGAACAAGGTAGACAAGGAACTCTCGTCCAGGCTGTTGAAACTTGGTGAGAAAAATTTGAAGACTGATACCGACCTGGTGACTGGACACTGTACCCTGAGGAAGCATCTGCACAGGATGGGCAAAGTTAGTGAACCTATGTGCAGAAAACGTGAACTCTACGGTGAAAAACCTACTCACATACTCTGCTTCTGTGAGAACTTGCAAGGACTCAGACGGAAGCACTTGGGAGTGGAAATAATACAACCATCACAACTACTGAGGATCCCCCAGTTAAACTGGTGGCCTATATAAAAGACACGAAGCTCCTGGGGGTCTATTCACTAACAGTGAGAGCTATATCATAATTTGCAATTTCGAGAGAGCTCGCATGCGCACTTTGTAAGTGTGTACTCTCGTAGGAGCTCTCACTGTTAGTGAATAGACCCCCTGGAATTGAAGTAGGTAGATAACATGGGTAATGGTACAAAGATTCAGTTCAAGTGCTTGAGCTGTTGAGCACAACCCAAACGTATGAATGGACTGAACTAGATTTGGTTTAAATAGTTGATTGTAAAAAATCTAGTTAATTAGGGAGAGTGACAGTGGATAATGTATTGATCCTTTCCGATTTTATTTCAATCCCATATCAGCTATTATTTGAAAAATGTAATTTTTATACCTTCCTCTGTTTTGCAAATAACACGTATGGTGGGTACAAAGTATTCCAAAAATGTGGCCCCTCATTGAGCTGCATAGTTTTCATTTGAAACATGATAACATAATATATTATGCCAATTAGATATAATAAATCCAAGCGTATAAGATATGTTTTAACAGTTTAATTTGTTCAATTTTAATTGATAAATAAAGGTTAAATTTGTTTCAAAATAATTTCATTCATGTTGTAGCATCTAAATTTTGCCGACTACAAATTGCTACTGTTCAATCCACACTAACGAATTTATAAACTTTTATTACTAAATCCTCAAGGCCTGGTGCTGAGGCAACGAAATATTATAAAACATTCTTTAATATACTCATTCAAAAATGGCTTTTTTGTCTAAACCTCCAAGATATTCACTTTGTCCTCAACTAACCATCGATTTCTAAAATAAAGGAAACATTTCCTTGAACCAGTTTTACAATTGAAATATATGTCCAGCGTTGTCTTAATGTCTTCATAAGAAAAACGAACAGATACTAAAATTTTCCTTTGTCTGCTGTAAAATATAAAATAGCTGTGAACAGGGCATAATAAAGCAAGAAAACGTGATACTCTATTAATATTTGAAATCCAATCTCAAACATAGTAGACATTTTATTTTATATAGAGTTACTTGAAAACAAGGTTTACACTTGCGTGTACATTATACAGTGCTATTCAAAAGTCTCCTCCCCCCTCGTATCTTTTGAACGGCTACACTTACATTAATAAAATTTGGAAAATGAGAATAAAGTGTCGTAAACTTCTCTACGAATGGTGACAGGTGACGTTATAGTAATAGATGACGTCAAAGTGCCACTCTGGTCTATAATTTTAAATAGGACCTTATGGCAAGTGATATCTCGTTTGAAAGGCATTGACATTGGCTACATAGCCATATTAATTTTGTTTGGTGACCAAGGTGGCCATTCTATAGGACCTCGCCGGCCGATCCATCTACCTCGATATTCTTCATCCACGTAACGACTTACTGCACCATACTAATGTGCAGGAGCACCATCTTGTTAAAATGTTATTTCCAGATGGCCGAATTAATCTGGATTATCTTCCAGAATTTCAAGAATTAACGGCTCAACTGCATTTTGTCACATCTCCAGATACACTTCACCGCTTGAATTTGAATTTATTAAGACAGGACCAACTATGTGGTTTCCCTAAATACCTGCCCAAACATTGAGGCAAAAAGTACTTTCGTCACTAAAACAAATTGTTTTTGTGTAATGTAGGTTTTGACTAATTTTATTTGTTATACATTCACAGAATTCTAGTCTTCTGTCGGGGTCGTCATCCGAAGGGTGTGCACCATTTTTAACTTGTATGGATGAAATTTATTTTTAGCCAACACTCTCTGTACTGTACTTTTACTTACTTCACAGATAGACGCAACTTTAGTTGAAGAGGAAGTAGGTTACTACCACTTCAGCAACTGTATAATTTTTTTTATCATCACTAAATGCTGGTCGACCAGATCGTTTGGCATCTTGAACACTACCTGTTGCTTCAAACTTGTGAAGAAGCTCCCTCAAATAAGTTCTCGAAATAGGGCCATCTGGGTATCTCTCATTAAATAAACGTTCCGCTTCATGAAGATTCTTTCTAGATTCACCAATTATTAAGATAGCTGCTACTTTTGGGTCGATTCTGAGAAGTTTCATATAAGTTACAGAAACTGTAAGATATAGTAAGTTGCCTTGTAACTATTACATATTTTTGCTTACAGACCTTACAGATATGCTCAGAATCGACCCATTTGTCGGCTTAAAAGTACGTACCATTTTGCCTATGTAAACTCTTAAACGTCTCGTTAAACAATGATGAAATTGAATATTCAAGCTATTTAGAAAAACTTTGCAAAGCAACAAATAGATACTACTAAATTGAAAACGTCAATTTTTTTGACAACAAACCAGAGGCGGACTGAAAAATCTTCAATATTTAAATGTGAAATAATAATTTTGGTATTTATTTAATTTATCCGTCAAAATTAGCTTAAACCCAAAAAAAATTAATATGGCTATGTAGCCAATGTCAATGCCTTTCAAACGAGAAATCACTTGCCATAAGGTCCTGTTCAAAATTATTGGTCAGAGTGGAGTTGTGACATCAACTATTACTATTAGGTCACCTGTTACCATTCGTAGAGAAGTTTACAACACTTTATTTCCACCCTCCAAATTTTATTAATGTGAGTGTAGCCGTTCAAAAGATACGAGGGGGGAAGGGGACTTTTGGATAGCACTGTATATTGATATTATAAAGATTTTATATTCTTTTTATCAAGGATACGATATAAAATGTTTCATTCTAATTATTTAAGTGATTGTAGCTTATAATATCGAACATAATTTTCATAGATACCGTCCCTAGCATAAGGGTAACATAAGGGCTTCGTAACTGATGGTTTCGCTTTTTCAATACTCAGCTTATACAGAGTTCGGCATAAGTCCGGGATCGGACAAGTATTGAAGAAAATATAAAATTTTCGAAAAATCTTTTCAAACCACAAATTTTACTTCAATTAAACTATAATTTGAAAATATTTCAAGGTAAACAGGGTGCTCCAGTTTTGCGTACCGAACTAATTTTTTTCCTTCAAATGGATCTTTGGCTAACTAAGGGAGGATTCAAAAAGATCACGTTTTAAGCCTTCAGGTTCTACTATCCTATACCGAGTGGCTGAAAAGATATAGCCACTTCCACAGAAAAATCACTATCCACCTGAGACATTTTATGGAATAAAGAAAAACAAAAAGTATGTTTTAAGCATTTAAAAACTCCAAAAAAATCTAGTATTAATTTCAATAACATAGTGGACCCCTTCGGCTACTAAATATCTTAATGATTCACCAGAGGTTAATTATGTGGGTATGTTAATCATTATTTTAAATGTAATCATTATTGCGAAATCAAGAGATAAGGTCTGGTATGTTATTAAAATTAATGCTAGATTTGTTTTTGTTGAAGTTTTTCTGTGAAAGTGGCTATATCTTTTCAAGCACTCGGTATAGGATAGCGGAACCTTATATTTTCTGAGTGCTTAAGATGTGATCTTTTTAAATCAGCCATTAGATAGCCAGAGATCCGTTTGAAGAGAAAATTTAGTTTGTTACGCAAACGGAACACCCTGTATATTTCAAAACATTTTCAAATTATAGTTTAAGTTGAAGTAAAATTTGTGGCATACAAATATTTTTCAAAAATTTCATATTTTCTTCAATACTTGTCCGGTCCCGGACTTTTGCCGAACTCTGTATAACCAGTACGGACCTACCCTAACCTAAAAGTCTTAACGTTTTATAGTTTATCTAACGCCCTGATTCGAAGAGTACCTACCACACATACAAACTTTTATTTAACACCTGCGATTGAGCTGAAGAGAAACAGAAAATTTGTGGGTTTATAAACAGTCTTTAAAAATTCTGCCAGCTCGCAAGTGGAAACATGGAGTCAATTGTGATAAGTCAGCGGTAATAAAAATGCCCAGCGGAAAATAAATTTGATGATGGTAACAAAAATAGTGCAAACAAAGAGCTATCGATGAGGTAATTTTGGGAGTAACATTATCAACATCGGTATTATCTCTTGTAATCCCAGCATATCAGTAGCACACGTTATGTGTGGTATTCAGGAAAGAAATTTTGTAAATCTATCTATATTTTGAAAACATTGACAAACTTTGCTATCAATTACAGTATGTTGAAATTTTTTAGACATGAAATAAAGTATATAATGTTTACATCTAATTCGCGCGTTCTCGCTAGTCGATTTTAGTTGAACGAATTTTATTGATCAACTGAAATCGAATGAAAATCCCTGTGTGAACCTACATTTCAATTTTTGTTGAACGATAAAAATCGTTTCAACAAAAGTTGAATCCATTTCAACTTTTATCGTTCAAGTATGAGTCACCGTACGATTTTGATGCGCGATTCATCTTGCTCAGTGTTCAGTTTGGCAGTCAAGGAGTCAAATGTTTAGTGTTTATGCTTATGATTATATTTAGTTGTTTTTTTAGAGAAAAATACTTATTTTAAATTACACACCTCATTTTGTTGAGCTTTCGTCGCACTCCGTCAACTTCATCAGAACAATATTAAAAAATAATATCTAAAAACTCCATTATATGAAAAATACAGAATACTTTCATAGAACACGTTTAAATTTTGATTATTTTACCAAACTAATGTTAAAGTTGAAATTTAAAAATAAAATGTTTATGAATTTGTGTTGGTAAATAGCAATTTTAAACGAGGTATTTAATTGTCCGCTTGTTCATTGATTGATGTCAGTTTCTGTGTCAATGTTTGGACTAGTTTTAGTTACAGCTTTACGCAAAAGTGTATCTTTTTTAAAAAAATTTAAGAGTACTTTAGAAAGAAGCTCTTCAAATTTTTTCCTTCTCAAAATCCATTTTCGAACCCAAATATTACGTTTGGCTAGTTTCTTCCTACATTCTGATAACTTATTTCTCAGTTTTGTAATAATTAATTCCCAAATGAACCCACAGACATCCTCTTCAGTCGCTATTTTGCTTTCAACTATCGGTTCCACATTCGTTGAAACATGAGAACCAAAAATTTTTTCGATTTTAGTTGATCAATAAAAATCGTTCAACTAAAATCGACTAGTGAGAAATATCAAAAAATTTCTCCACAGAGGTAACTGTTCGATTTGATTAGAGATACCCGAAAGTTAAAGCATTTATCCTATTTAGACCTACACAACGATTTTAAAACACCATTCTCTTCATTTTCGCGATATTGAGTTCAGTCGAAGATGTTAATATCCTGTCAAAGTTAGGTAAATTTTCCGCCACAATTTGACCGCTTTTAAATGTCAGTCATAAATATCAGTCATACGCGCTTTTTTTTATATATTTTTTTTATAAATTCGATTTATGTAACGTCTTCAGCGCTTTGGTACTGGGCAAAGTGAAGCATTTTAAGCTAATTAAATAGCAAATTCTAGTCAAACTCCGCGCTAGTATATAGAAAACAGGGACTCACTTCTCGAGATCTTTTGTTTGAACGTTAATGTTCGTGATTCCATGAACATAAATTTCTGGAAACTGTTATTTTCATTGAACGAATCCACGAACTAATTGTTCCAAGTCATCGTTCAAATGTTCGATCATCAACAAGTGCATATATCATCAGTGACAACCTTGAGACGCACAAATGAATATGGAGGAGCCCAAAAGCTGGAGGCAGGAAGCAATAGTAGCTGCCATTCTATAACCGTTCGTGTCTGTCCCATTTCGTGTATCGTTGTTGACGAGTTTTGACTTAATCATAATTTTGGTCAGTTCAGATATGAAGAGAACTTAATATGTATCGAAAATTGTTTTCAATTGCGGAAATAGTGACGTAAAGGTTAAGGAAATTCATTTTTTCCCGTCTATAACCGAAAATGGTTTTGATTCTATATTTTTGAAGGGAAACAAACTGATTCTTATCCGTTTGTAGGTCAAAATTGTAGCAAAAAGTGATTGGAATGAAACGAACCTCTTGTATTTCACTTAGTTAATGTATCATTCCTATTTGCAGCTATCATGCTCTGTAGTAGGATCGATTTTTCAAACCGCACTGTTTTTAAGTAACAGCAATGCGCACCATCTACTCACACCTTACAACATTGGTGTACGTATACGTATCTCGAGAATTAACTCAACTGTGTTAACTTATCGAAAAAAAAAATATTTCTACAATCTACAATCACCAAAAATTTGGAAATATGGAAAATATCAATTCGAAACGTGGGTATGTCAGTTTTTTTTAAGCAGGCTGTAAGGTAGATTGTATACAGGGTGACTTGAGAGATCACTATTAACTCTTGATCCGCCATGCTCACTCAATTATTACGAGAGATTACAGTGGAATGAAATAAAAGCAATTATCCCTGATAGTTGTTGTAAATACGTGACGTTATGTACGTCCTGAATAATTGTTCTTCGATAGAGAGGTGGAGTCCGTTTCAATAGAGAATGTCAGTCGCCTTTTGCAGAAATTCAAAATCGTCGTTGCCATGATAACGCTTCCTTTATGCCATGATCAGTGCCACTGATATAAATAATTATTATTATACATTAATATTTGAACTTAACCTAAAAGTGTTACTATTTTATAAATACTTCACTTGATAGCTAAGTTTTCCATTTTAGGTGTATTGAATATTTAATTCAAATTTAACCTGTTTCCTAAAAAATTTATCGATGCTGAGGAAAATAATTCATGGCCAAGACATGTGAAAGAATAACTGAATAATCTAATAAGAATATCAATGCAGCTAATACAAAAGACGAAATTAATATTGTTCTGGAGTGGAGTTTAATGTTGGCAAAGTAAACATCATGTTTCAACAAAATAATAGTTGTGCCCAAAACTACGGGAAATAAGAGGTCTAAAAGAAATTGCAGACAAAACGGGCCTAAAACAAAAAATAAGAGAAAAAATTATGAGAAAGTTTCATACAAAAAAACGTTAGAGAAACGCTGCCGGAAACCTGAGATTAAGAAGACTGCGAACTCAAAGAAAAGAAGTTTTTGCAACAAATATGTCTCTAGAATATGAACAGGGAAAATCTCATTCTCTAATTAATGTAATAACTTACAAAGTTCTTGAAAAGCTGAAAATAAACAGTTGCTTATACTATTAACTTCCAAGATTTTGTGTCTCCTTTGAGGAAAAGAAATTATCTAGAACATAAAATCAGAATAATCTGATTAAAAAAGAATTAATCGAAGCTTTATTGCTTGGATTATAAAACTCTTTGAGACGTTGATAAAAACGAATCGCATCTTTTTAAATTCTTCCCTAAGAAAGCACATGCATACAATTGACATATTATACAAGGTTCGGCAGATAAAAGGTCAATTAGAAATATCTTGAGAGCTAAAGGTATCCGAATCATGAAAATTGGGAGGAAGAGTCAGCTATTCAACGGAAGTACTGCTATCTTTTTGCTACTGCTACTTACGGTTAGAACGGAAGTTGTTTATAGCTCCGTTTTTATTCCAATTTGACAGCACCCTCTATAATAAAAAGGGTAACTTCACAATGTACTATAAAGAAGTATGTGGTAGTTTTTAATTAATGGTGGTAGATAGTTTCAAGGAAAATTATTCTTTTATTTAAATTGTATAATAGGATATTGAATTTTAGGTACATGGTGAAAAAGTGTTTTTTCCATATAAAAAGCATTATAACTCAAAACCAGTCGAAAATAGTTCAAAAAATGTTCAGAATATATCTAAAATTGAAAAATTTATTGCGTTCCCATTTACAAAAATTGGGTTATAAAAAACTTCTGGTATAGCTGGCAATATTTTCATTGAATAGCTCTCTCTTAACAAACCCTTCATTACAATCATTATTCAGATACCTATATATTATATTATATTATATATTATTTATATTAGTTATCGAGATATTTCTAATTGACCGTTTATATGCAGCACTCTGTATAGCACTGTCTCATTGAAGATAGAGACTAGAAAAACCTAGTGAAAAGACTGTGGATCCTAATAGAGGCAACTGATCTCTTCACATAATCGGTACAACCAAGAGCACAAAAAGCCGAGGTCTCGAAGCCTCTGAGTGGTAGTGCCGAACCAATCAATCAATCAATTAAGCGCAGTATTGTAAAGCGGGAGAGGAAATTACAATTTCTGGACTAGTTTGATTCTATCGAAAAACTGACAATATCCGACCGAAGTAATTATCAACAGGGTAATAAAAAAGTTGACGGGCTTACAAAAAGAAGCTCAGTCAGTCAGACTCAATCAAGACAAATTCTTGGTTTAACAAAAATCGTAAACAGTAATCAGTGGAGAACTAGATTAGGGAGCAGTACAGAAAGTACTGAATGAAGATAGACAATAGACAATATGCATGGAAAACTTTCATAATGGATCCGGTAATGCGGGAGTTCCATACTCCACCTCCACAAAAATTAGACGTCTGGTGCTGCATTTTTGGACCATATTTCATTTAGAGAAACTTAAATGGTGAGTTTTATCTACAATTACTCAGAGAAGCTATTTATCCTGAAATAACACGAATACTAGAAAATGATGATACCATGTCAGTAGCTTTGCTAGCCTTTCAACAATAAGGGGCACCTCCACATTACGCTCTCGATATAAGAAGGTCTTTAAGCGAATCATTTTCTGCTCGGTGGATAGGTAGACGGGGCCCTATGCTAGAATGGCCACCTAGCACCCGATCCATACCCCTGTCTTTTTTATAGAGATATTTGAAAACCAAAATTTATTCTACTCAGCCAGAATCTATAGATGATTTACATCTGTCAATTATTCAAGAATGTTGACAAATAACCCCAAAAATGTTAAACACTCTTCGAAACTATTATAATAATAATATACTGTTGTTTTGATGATTTGTTACGAACTGAAATGTTACTATTATATCAGTGTCCAATTGAATGAATTGGGATGGGTTAACATAAAGGGAAGTGTTGAAGTTATAACGTCCACATATGAGTAAAATGACGCCTCCCTTTATATAATTTTTTAGATATATTTTTCATTTTTTCATAAAAGTGGTGCCTTTAGAATTATGGGGAGAAAATAGTTCTCATTGACAAGCTCTGTATAATTTTTGTAATAAGACAATGAAAATTGTTTGTATTTTTTTGCAATGAACTTCATAACACTCTATATTCGAGCTACCAATTTTGTGAATTACCTAAAGCAAATATACTGAAATATTCGTGTGGTAGTAACAACAAAAAAAAGGAAAAGAAGTTAGTGACTATTCCACTAAATAGCCGCAGTTACGTGTTTTAGTTTCAAATAGGTAAACATAAAAATATGAGAGACCGGGGCTTTGCGGGGTACTTAAAGTTGTAATTAGTAATAAGGCACACTACTGTAAAAAACACGATTTAAATGATTGGGATTGCTTTCTGGCATGTTATCAATCAATCATTTGCCATCATAGTTTCATTGCTATATTCCTAAATAATCGATAAAATATGATATTTTCGTTAAAAGTTGTTGTTTGCCCTGCTATACCAAAAGTAGGGTACTTAGTGGGGCAATAGGGAGTGGAAAAATTCCCTATACACTTTCACGTTAAGATAAATCAAACTCTGGTGCTCATAGCACAAATATGCGTATAGCTTCATCTTCTTCTATGGCACAGGAGAAATGTGCCAACGTTTATACATTCGGCATCTAACCCATCCCTCATTGGACTGAGACCTCCACCTTAGGTACCCACAATACAGACACTTTAAGTTCACGTGAAGTTACTTTGCATTTTTTCATTTTTTTGTCGTCATCTCATCTGATTAATCTTCTGAGCTCTTTGTTATATTTCTTTATTGATTCCAGAGACCGGCTTTCGCTTTTATGTCCGAATCACCGTTCTATAATAAACACAAAATATGGGGCACAAATAAAGTGTTTCCTGTCTTGCCCCATTTGCAGTAACTAAACATACATGGCTGTGAATCTTACCTTTGGTTGTTGTAATTATGTCTATAAAACGGTCCCCAATCCGTAGAAATATCGTTGGAGTGTCTAACACAAAACTTCCCAAGTAGTGACATTGCGAACATTTACTTAAATAAGATTTCTGTGTATTTTCATATACTTTTTGGAATAACAAAAGCCGGCGAAATAGCACGTTTGTTTCACACGGAGGTCACTGGGAAACTGGAAATCGATAGCCACGTCAATGTCATTATCTATGGTCAATATCAGGCCATTCTAGTCAGTTCAAGTAGCTCTAATGGCGCTACCCCAGTACCCCGCAATGCCCTGGTAGCCCCTAAATAAAAAAAGTAGGAAATAGTGTAAAATCACGCAATTACCAAACAAAATTCAAGCTCTCAATATAGCAATTAACTTATCTCTACTGTACCCATGGTATCTAAAGAAACATAAACACTTGTTGTCAGCTGCTTGTTAACTTCTTTTCCTGCAAAAAATGTAACAAAATTATTAAACAGTAGATCACGGAAAAATAACGCTAATTTTCGAATTTCGTGAATGATACACAGCGTGTCTTAGTATAATAAATTTGTTTCATAACCATAAAACTATAAATCTTATATCGGATATTTTGATGGCGATAAATCGATGAGAATGTGATTAGATTATTTATAAAAGTTGAAAAGCCAACAGCAACTTTGTCACGGAGCTTATATTTTGATACTTCGGCAAAGAAAATTGACTTTTGTTCTTTGTGGAATGGGCAACGGATTCTACGCGAACTCACTGACTTACTAGGTGGCGGTTACCAGAAAGTTTGAGCAAGTAGATGGAAGTGACACGAATGGGTGAAGAAGGAAAAATAAATCATTATGACAACAGCAACTAAAACAACTAACAGTGTTTCTTGAATTTAACCGAACAAACTAGAGATTCTTTTAGTAGAGTAGTGTGTAGATACGTGAAAGAGTTGATCTTGAAATGGTTTTATTGATAAAATTACTGAAATTTTCACGTTCCAAAGAAGAAAGAAGTCTTGGGAAAATGGTATGATGGCGTGGGGCCTGAATGAGAATCTTAGTGGAGACTTGATGCTATGAAACATCAGGAAAAAAGGTGGTAGATACGTTTACGGAGAGGGTTTTACTCAAATACTCACACTTCATTTAATAACAATTTGATTTAAATTTTATGGACATAAAAAAGTAATACATACGAAACTGAACCTATAAGAAAAAATTCACTATGGAGAAAATTGAGGATGATCCAGAAATTATGCTTACAGAGGTGTCCACCAATAAATTCCTTCTCCTCTTCTTCTTCTCTCAAGATTATCAAACATTTAATAAACTTTAGCAACCAGAATGATATCGAATAATGTTCAATCTCATATTTTCATAACGCAAACAGAAAACAGAAACAACTGTTTGATCTTAACAACTAGATAATTGCGGTGGCCATATTTCTTGATATCGGAGGGGCATTTGACAATGTACTACCAAGTTCCGTTGGTTTAGCTTTGACCGAAAAGGGTATAAAACGAATCACTACTGGATGTAAACCATGCTCACAAATAGAAAAGTAACTACATCTCTTTTGGATGTTTCCAGGGCTGGGTACTATCCATCCTATTGTTTATTGGTGCTTTAGGGATCTGATGTTTGTTAGGATTTCATCCTCTAGTACCCAGGGACCATGAATCGGTTTTGTTGAAAAGCTGGATATGCTTGATGGACTTTTGGATAGTTGTGGGCCACTTGCGAGTCGCAGTGGAGGGCCTGATAGGTAACTCACCACAAACATATCTTACTTACAAAGTGAACTCTAGATAATGTGATCAGAACAGTTTGCAAATGATTACGAAAAATGTACTCTTCATCCCATTATTTGAGCAACCAATGAATTGAGGTGATATGAGAATAAAAAAAACCCGAGAATTGGGTAATGGAAATATTCTTTTGAGAGGAACAAGATTAGTGTATCGCTATAAGTTTTGCCCTTATGCGGCGATGCCAGATTCAAATACTACGATAGCCAAGTGGTATTGACACTACTTCCTCCAATACGAACAAATTTTTAGACAGAAACTATATAACAGAATGTGCCTTCGCAGACGATCTAATGATATGTGCCAAGAATCAAACGGACCTGCAAAACAATTTATATCTATGGTATGAAGCACTGAAGAAATACAACCTAAAAATTAATGCGAATAAAACAAAAACAATGGTGATCGGTAAAAACGAAGTCCAAACAGTTGTTAGTTTAAGCGATAAATAATTAGAACAAACGGATAACTTCAAGTATCTAGGTGTCTTGATAAACATAGACGGGAAGAACGAAGCGGAAATTAACAACAGGATAGAAAGCGCAACCAAGTTGTACTATTCATTAAGTAACACGCTTGTAAAGAAGAAAGAGGTGTCGACGAAGACAAAGCAAAACAAAAAAGACAAAACAAAACCATATTCAAACCGATCCTGATCTATGGTTGTGAAAGCTGGGTACTCACGGAACAACAGAAGAGCAAAATACAAGCCATAGAAATGAAATTTCTAAGGGGCATAAAGGGCATCACAAAAAAATACCGAGTGAGAAATGAAGTTATTACAAAGGAATTGGAGGTCGAGCTGATCATAAACAGTATAGAACGACAACAACTGAAGTGGTTTGGATATATGGTGAGAATGGACAACTCGAGACAAGTCAAGTTGATATGGCAAACCAAACCAAAAAATAGAAGATCTAGAGGCAGGCCTAGAAGGAAATGGGATGATGTAATAGCTGGTATCCTGGGAAAAAGTAACAAGATCTGGAAGGAAGGGAAAGAACTTGCGCGAAATAGAAGATGCTGGGTGAAATTTGTGTATAAAAACGACTGAAATACTTAAGTACAAACCTTGTATGGACAAAACACCTTAACAGCTTCGGGTATATTAAGGTTTATGATTATGATGATGATGTAATTTGTCCAAATTTTTTCTTGAATTATATTATTTTCTTCTTATTTGTGTTGATCTAACTATTTTTTTAAAAGTCAATAATATCACCAATCTCGATTTCCCCCCACCGAATACGGCGTTATCCCGTGTTAAAAGTCAAATGCGAAATAAGTTATTTATTCCTCAGAAACATTTTAAGCTGGCAACGCTGCTTTCATATCAGATTGGTAGCTGGAACTGAACACACGCCCAACGTTGACTGCGAGCAACTATTTTTCTCTCTCTTCCAAGTAGTTTTTCTCATATATTCCTTGTCGTACTTGTGTAAACTGTATGTCTCCAATGGACTCTTCGCGATCTGTACGTTGAATCACAGTGACCGATACACTATTGTTGAGATAATTTCAAAATTATGAGTAAAGAAGGTATGGAAAATGGTTAAAGTTTGATTTATCCCTAGCCTTATGGATTCAAAAACACTGTCATTAAAAAAGCAGTTTGTACAAAATATTCAACAAAAACAAGTGTAAGAGAAAATCTTCAAAAAGTAATGGGTTGACCCTCAACAACGAATATAAAGAGAGTTCTAGGAGCTTAAAAACCACATCGTCGTTGCTATTATAATATTTTGTGAAGTAAATCGTGTAAAGAGCTTTTATGTGTTAACAGTTTCTGTTAAAAGCTCTGTTTAAAACTAGTTTTTGCCTGTATGTTAGCAAGGCTTCCAATTATTTGGATTTATAGTTTTTACATTATGAATTACTTAAAATATTTTACACATTAAAACTTGTGATAAACCAAAAAGGCAATATAAAGCGAAAAGCAACCGAGCAATCTGCACCAATAATTATTTGGTTAGAACGGTTTTGTGCGAGCAGTCGTTTTCTTGTTCGCGTTCAAAACAGATCTAGAGAAGGGCGAAACTATTTTTCCTCTCTCAAAGAAAATACTTGTCCACGCTCGTTCGGTGTGTGCAAATCCTTGTGCTCGCTAAGACTCTCCTTTTTAGTAATTACGTGCCTATATGAAATCGAAATATGGTGATTACAATTCAAATATTTCCTCCTATAAATTATAGAAAATAAAAAAGAGCAAGCCTAAGAGGTAGCATAAACTAATTTGTAAAATGCACTGTTGATGGTTAATATTAATAATACAAATACTGAAGCGGCTGCTCACTTTGCAAACGCACTGTGGATATTTATGTACAGTTTTAAAACTAAATGAAACTATCGATAGAATGCATAAAGTACGACACCGAAACTTGTGCCTTATTTCGAAACGAGGTTATAGATCCATAGAGTCCGTTGTTCGAGTTAACGTGATATATAAAATATTCATATATTTTCATATCAACTGAACCATATAATTCTGTAGTATTCATTTTCAACGTATTTTTTGAAATAATATCATTGCAACAATTGAGAACGAACATGGCAGTATAGAGGAATTAATTTTTTATTTACGTCATGATACAGCGTTGGAATTGGGTCATAGTTTATAATTTGTTGAATTGGAATCGTTTCATTTTGAAATCAAATAAAAATTCTGTTGGTGGGCTTGCCAAAATATTGTTGGCACTTTAAATGTTTTGTAATGGCAGTGCTTTTTTTGCTCTTATTAAGCTATTGGTATTCGGCTTTTAATAATATAAGCCTTCTAGATGATTCAGTCAACAAATGAACTACAACATTTAAAAACTACTCATCGTTCAGTTATTAACAACTCTGAGCTGGAGCATGTTACATAACGTTTGCAAGGCTGAAAGTGGAATATGTGAAAATAAAGAGGAGGAAAAATGAAAGAGCAGAATAAATTGAGAAGATGCCGGATAAATGGATAAAAACTCAAAAAGTTGGAAGGGTTTAAGTAGAGAAAAGAAAAATAAATGACTTTCATTTCATGCTCAGTAGGACATTAGTCAAATTACAAACAACCTATTTCATGGATTGTGGATCACACCTAATAATATTCGACCCAACAAATTAATTCATTTGGTAAGTATCAGATCTGGAGTGCTATTCTCGAGTTCATGCGAATGATTTGCGTATGGGAATTTATTGGTTTTTCGTATGAGAACTTCAAATTCGTATTCTTGATCGATAGAATGTGATTTTTTTGGTCGCGTGGGAGAATATTTTCATGCGAATATTTTCTACTGGGTCTGTCCCATGAGAAACGTCAAAATCGAATGCAGAGAGAGAATATGAACAACCAAGAAACGGATGATATTCAAATACCTTTTGTAAATTTCATGTTCCAATTTTTTTCTTAAATGGAACACATAATTAGACCCACAACCAAATAATTTAAAGGCAGAGATATATAGGTTTTATAATCAAAAATCAGTTTGTCTTTGTTATGACGTTATGTTATAAAGTTTGACATTTGGTAATTCGGCAAGGTAAGGTTAGGAATAAATCCTACGACTAAAGGTATGTGTACCGAGACAGAAAAATCGTCAGTATATGGGCGTCTGACAAATTAAATTGTCGAATTTAACAGAAAACGAAGATATCACAAACATCAACACTAACCTTTGAAGTGGAACTTGTTTAGGATGAATGCACTGCTTTAACACAGTGTTGTCAGATTAGTCACACGAAAGATTTTCGAGTACATAACCAAGTTGTTCTAGTGGTGTTCAAGAATACGGTTTTAAATTTGCATGCGTATATTTTTTGAAGAATACTTTCGTATGGGCAACTTTTCGGGTAAGCTCGAGAATAGCACCGCTGGGAGCGAGAAGAGCTTGCTCAAACATCAACATCAGATTCGAACCTCGTCAAAGCAGGCACAGAATATATGCTCTGTAGTTTCATCTTCTCCCAGACAAATATAGCACTTCGAATCTCCAGGCAGTGCAAGTTGCACCATGTGATGATTCCGACAATATTGGCTTGATAAAACTCCTGTTAAACAACGTTATGCCTGCTATGAGTCCACTTGTTTAGATACATACTTCCTTAGGTGAACCAATCCTTAAATTAATCCTTAAATCGTAAATTATACCAGAAGTACAAGGCTCTGTTCGCTATCCAGTGCTTGTTTGGCAATACCGTTATATATAATCCGCCCCTATGACTGGGGCGGTAGTTCTCGGAGTTTGATGAGATGGTTAAGAGAAATTGGTATTGGAAACAAGCAGGTGAGCAAGGACTTCACTACGTAAATCTCTTACATAAATAAATGCCTAAAAGAGTTAAACTACTATCTCATTTTAACTGGACACGGATTATTCTGAGTGTACACTTTCGGAATGATTTGGATTTGGACTGTGGGGTGCTAGATAGCGCCAAACTCGTCGTGTTCAAGAGCGCGAAATACACAATTTTGAGTAGAGATCTGCTTTTGGTTGCGGAGTCGGAAAACATGGTGGAAGTGGGAACGATAGAAAAACTTCTGCATGATCGTAGTGGTCCTAACTGGTCCTAACGCAAATGGGAAGAAAAATGAGATCCTGGAAAAGAAGGGGGACACAGGAACGTGGAGTGAAAATTGTGTGAGACTGGCTGATTGGAAAACTAAAGCTAAGAATATTACATGCGTCCAAGTGAACAGATGCGATTGCTTCCATGGCCTCATACCTTAACCTAATAGGGGTTTTTACTTGACTACAATTGGAATATTTTTGGATCGACCCTGATAAATAAGGTAGGGAAATTATCAAAAAATTATTAAATGTTGTAGTTTTTGAGTAGAATCTTGAACACAATTTGTTATAACGCTGTAATTTCCATTAATAATAATAAAATGAACAGAGCAATACAAATGCACCGGGAAAAATATAACAGCAAAAAGATTTACAGAGTAGGTACAGTATTTATATAAACTTATTGACTTTATTGAAGTGGAACCCGATAATAACTTGTATGAAAGAATTCCAATACATAAGCAGTAATTTTTATGAAGAATGTCGATTATGTTATACAATAATCATTTTGTACATGCATCAGGTATATTATCGGTTAATTATAGCGATTTGGGTGGGCAATATGTTTGTAAATACCATGATAGCTTAAAAATTTGCTTATAAATTTCAAATATATACAATGTCAACAATAATAGTAGTAAGTAAAGCATATTGTACATAAAAATTGCTTATAAAATCATCCGGGTCGTACTTTAAATCTTCAGAGCAAGAAGTAGTTGAAAGATATACAGAAAAAGAGAATATGGAAAATCTATTCTACCAAGCAAATTCAAATGTAAAAGAGTAAGATAGAAGATAGCATATTTTTGTTGCGATCTTATTATTTACTACATACCTTCTGGGGTACCTGTAGACAAATAAAACAAGATTTATTTATTATGTCAGTAATAATTAGTTATTCTACAATTTTAATTTACAAAATATTTCTAATGTTGGTGTTAAAATTGTTGAAGCATATTTGAAGTGATTGGATATATTATTTTATATAATATATTATATATAAAGATATAGTAATAAAATACATAAATATATATACGTTTAAAATGTTCGTGTGAAAAAAGTGTTCAATCAAATGCATAATGTTATTTATAAAATACCAAAAAAAAATTGTCATTGGGTGATACTTTTCAAATTTTCTCGATTGTATATACAAATAAATTATGAGAAAATTTCGCTTCATAAAATACTTTTGTTTTCAAAATCCGGAAGGAGCAGAAAGTCCCCCTTCCTCATTCTGCACGCTAAGCGATTATATCCGAAATAATGGAATTTTCGTGGTAAAAAACGAATAAAGCTTTTCTACTACATAGACAATGACACGGGGTCACTAGAGTAGTGGGAAATATTCGTCTCATTAATATAATCCAAGTAGATTCACAGGCTTCAAATAATAGTTACAACCAGTCAAATATAGTATGAGTCCTGTACCAATGACCAGTGCGCATAATTAGGCATGGCTAGGCTAATGCTACAGCTAAGCTAAATTTGGCCAGCTATAGTTATCTTAGCGACCAAAAATGGAAAGAGCACAAAGGTAAGTCTACCTGAAGAGTAACTCAGACCTCTTATACAGTACACAGCTCAAGTAATTGACGAGTGTGTTACCGTGAAAGACCGAAGGTAGTGAATGTCAACATTCGCCGGTGGATGTCGACAAATGTCAAATGCCTTGGTGAAAGTCCGAACATTTCTTAATTCTATTATACATTCGGACTTTCACCGGTATATGTCGACAAACACAAATGAGGTCCGGTGAAGCTCGGATACTGCAGGTCGCGAAGTTTTTAGACGGTTCCAGCCCCTTGTTTCAGTTAGCTTTGTCTTCGTCAGTCTAACGCAACGTTTGACAGCGCTCCCCTGGAATAGAGGATTCAGACTTTTATAGATTTGCTAACAAAAATGGTACCTTGAAGCAGCTTTCCACCCGTAATTAGTTCGTAATTTGTAAAGAAAAGTTACTTTCCATGGACGAAGTTTCAACAAAAGAAATGTCGCTAAGAGAAGCAGCTCCTGCTAATTCAAAAAGTGGAGGGCAAGGCTATACACGTTTTAACTGCAAAAGGAAGTGTTCCACGACTAAATGCAGCTGTAAAAGCAAGGAACTTTTGTGCAATTCGAAGTGCCACGGTAACTTAAGTTGTTGCGATAAATAAGATATTGTCCTTATTTTTTATATTTCATTTCATATTTTTATGTTCTACTGTTTGTTTTGTGTTCAACATATTATTTAGTTAGAATGAAATTTCAACAATATTTCGGACACACGTCAAGCAACGTTTAGAATTTTGACATTCACCGGTGTATCTCGACATTCACCAGATTTCGGTCTTTCACGGTAACATAATAATCTACGAAGCTGACAATTGCATAATTAGAATGACTTCAATAGTTCCATGTCTCGAGAAAAGAAGCATTCAGTGCCAATAGAACTTAATGTCCGGCCTGCGAAGAACCACATGGCCGGAAATGATTTTTGATAGTAGAAGAAGTGCATATTAAAATACAGAGCATAAGACAATCAACACACATTATGAAGGTAATTTAGATATAATATGACGTTCTAATGAAAGATAGTGAGATGAAGTGAAGATAGATTAAATTATATTTTTCTCTGTAAAGGATTACAACTATAAAAAAAATCTTCGAAAATCTTATACTGGATCAGTTAGTACAGGAAATTGAGCTCAGACAGTGTCCGATCTAACAACGATCCATACGCTATCGCAGAGCTATTATTGTACGAGCGTGGTTGTTCTGAATTCATAAATCAGATGTGAAAATTATATGGCTGGTAAGGTAATTTAAATACTCAGGATCATTTATTGAGAGGCTGCACTTGAGTTTAATGGCCACTGTGATTCTATGACATTTTACATATGCTGTCCACTTTTGTATTTGCCTACGTAATACCGTTTGAGCTACATTGGACGAGAGATGGACTTGACCTGTAATTTTAGATAAGAAGAACAGCATAACACATTCTTATGTGGAAAATTGAAAATAATGAGAATAGTAAAAGAGAATATTGTCCATTCAAGACAATATAACAACTTAAGTTAAGAAATATGCAGTTTCAAGGCTACAAATTGAATACAGCAGGCCAAATACACCAAGAGTCCCATTGATACTAGTGCACAAATCGTGGGAGTAAACGATGAGTTTTTACCAGCGCGCAACAGTAGGCGTGGCTAAGTAAGATTCAATTGAAATCAGCCTGATGTACACGAATGTATGTGTGTCTCAATTTGGAGACTTTATTTGTAGTTTGAATACTGCTCTATTGTTATGTTAGTTGAAGGAAATCTAATAGGAAATAGTGTTGCAGTTGCTGTTTGTGTTCAGTAGTGATTACATAATCGGCATTGATTAACATAAATCTCAACCAAGTTTCTTCAGCTGAATCAAGTTACATCCTATTTCTACTAATAATATTACCGGAATTCTGTAGAGACAATGTATTGCAGGTTTTATTATGGAAAATTGGGGGAATGTGCTTATTCCGACAAACTGTTCATCACCCTTTTTATTTCGATCTAAATGTAGTAGTCTCTTGTAGATTGTGTATTCCAAAAAAAAGTACGGCGTCAAAACTTTCAAAAATATGTAGGTAAAAGTACCTGCCTGAATGCCTGTTGAGTCAATCGAAACCAGACAATTTAAGACTAACTGGCGAACAGAAATCAACTGTTTTCTCATCGATGGTATCGATCCGTTCAGCATCTAATTGAGAATATTTAATTATTGCACTTTAATAAAATATAGAAAATATCTCCTTCCACACATTAAAGCTCGAAGTTTCGATACAGTTATATCAAAATATGGTGAGTGGCGGGAGATACAACAAATTCTCAGATTTAACTCTCGCCCGAGATTCTATTTTTCACCCCTGCATACAATAGAGGCAGGCAAATTAGCTTAAAAAGCAGACAAACATCGAAATAATTCCAGAGTAAATGAGATTGGAGAGAATATGAAAAGGCATGATTAATTTAGGAGGAAAAAGCATCAATTATTCAAGAGCAATTGAATGCTGCATGTAGGAGAGGTAGGAAATGGTGTTTTCATGATTTGTGGCATAAATACCATTTTTCGTTGAAAACAATGTGAATAAAAGTTGTGAATAATTGAAAAATTCACAACTTTTACTTCAATTTAGTAGCACGATCACTAAATCTTAATACTCGATAAGTAAATATTGTTTTTAACAAAAGCTTCAATAATATTTGCACAAAAATGTGAATTTCTCGAAATGTACTAAATATATAAAAACCAAATGGAAAATTTATATATTTTTCATGAGAGAGCTACAAGTTTTCTCATGAAAAATGGATGATAAACGGAAAATAGGATTTTTACAGCATTTTTTTACTCGACAATTTCGAGCGTATGTAGAAAACTTGTTCATACAAAAGTATGGAAATCGTGGAAACCATGGCTCATACTTCCAGCTCCCTCTTCCTGAATGTATCCTCTGCATTAATTATGTCTTCACTCAACCTCACCCGTTTCGTTCACCCTGTTAAGAATTTTTTTTCTTAAAAAGCATAAATATGCTGTATTTGTAGGAATAAATTCATCAATAAAGGAATGGACGTAATGATCTACCAGATATAACCAACCCTATTGCTTTGTAATCAAAAGAGGTCACATCACTCGCCGTATTTTGCCATAATCAGTGCAAGAAAGATGAGCAGCGCAGAAGAAACCCTTGGGCTAGAAATGAACTGTTACACTGCTAGCGCGCAATCTTCACTCCACTTTAAAGTTCATTCAATGTTCATCGGGGCATATTGCCCGGAATACAAGTGCGCTAGGTATCACTTAAATTGTTATTCATTCCAAAATATTCTTTGTAATTTAACCAAGTGACATTAAAATAAAACATTATATAATATTTAAAAATAAATCTATTGATTGCTGTAATGTCATTAGAAATGACCTTCGCATATATTAGTGCTTTATATTTGGTACAGAAATTCCGCAACATTGTTGAAATACATTAACAGGACGCGTCGTATCGTACACCTAAGCTCGGTTCATTAACTGATGTTTAGACTGTGACATATTGATGTATTTATTATTAGTATAAACATCACTTATCATAGTTTAGGTGTATGATATATTATACCCTCATAATTGTTCACATACAGAGGTAAAATTCGCGTACACTGCAATTATACATTATCGTTTATGTGCTAAACTTAGCAAGGATGTATTCTAATCAAGATAAATCCAGTCAGCTAATCTTCGATGCATAATACTGATAACATTACTACAAAGTGCATTTATATACAAAGCGATTTGCTTAAAGCCGTGTCTAACTTAAGCAATATTATGTTTATTGTATTAACGTATTTACGAACAGTTTGTTTGAATAACTTCTCATGAGGTGTTAGTGGTGAGTAATGTTCACTTAATAATTCATAACACTTGCATTATTTTATTTTATTATTTTATTTTTGTCATTCTGTCACTAATTATGTCAATTTTTTTCGTTTTTGTTGATTTTCCTTAAATCGTGTATATATATATTTTTTAGTATAATTTTTATTCAGGTAGTTGTATCTCTTTATTCTTTCGGTTCCTTTTTTGATATACCTACTCAACTTTATATTAACATAATGCATTGAGAGTTCAGCAGAAACGTTATTTTAAATTTCAAGATTTATGCTTAGAGGGTATATTCGTTGTTTTGATAAAGTGGTATGGATGTTACAAATGATAAAAAAACATACAAAAAAAACTGCAGAAGTCTTATGTTTTGAATAGTATAAATCAACTGCCATTCTTGTCATAAAAACCACTTTTTGTTGGTCACACTAAACTCCTCTATTAGTCAATCCTGTGAATTTTAATTACCACCAATCACCAACGCGCAATTTTGAATTATAAATGGTGTCTAAATTAAAAAACATGAGTGCTGGTGGCAACAAAAATCCGAGTCAAAAACGTGTTTTTTCGATTTTTTTCGGAAAAATTAGAAGTCCGTATGAGATTAGTCATGATAATATAAAGACTCTTCACTGTCAATGTTCATATTGTTCATGGTTAAGAAGTGGTTCGCAGAGTTTTGTTGTTGTCAAACCAGTACAAGTGATGTTGAACTATCAGGCTGCCCAAAAGGGTTCGTCACTTCATGTATTTTCGATAAAATCCTCAAACGATCCAAAAAGTGAACGATTAATCTTTATACTACCGTTAACAAAACGGTTGGGTAGTTTCCTTTGTAGTTCTACTTGCAGTGGGACAATGTCATATCTTACGGAAGTAAAGTAGTGCTGCAATTTGACAGGGTTATCTGACAAAGTACAGAAGTGGTAAGAAAAGATCACTTTACTGGAAACTATCGTAGGGTTATTAGTCGTTCCTGCAACCGATGCATGATGATACATAGTCCAGTAAATGAAGGAGGAAAAAAAGGCAAAGTTAACATAAATGACGCCCTGTTTTCATCTTCCGGCTGGAAGTTGCATTTGGTACATCATTAAGCATGAGACAAAGTTCTGCATGAAAACGCGTGCGAGGGCGGAGAAAATGGCCCCAAAAGACCAGGAAAATAGGTTTTCAGCCAATATCTCCTAAAATATGGCAGTTAGAGATTTTCGGTTCAGTTAAAAATTGAAGTTTAGGTCATTTTCTACAAAAATGGTCCTTATGCTTTTTTTCGCAACATTACTAAATATTTTCTGCAAAAAATCGGGTTGAAATACCGGAAATTTTGAGACTTGTGAAATATGCAAGTTTTGCACAAAATTTGAGCTGGGGGGTGTTGGAAATCCATTATTTTCAATGCTTCGGATTGTGGAAACCAATTGTAGATGGCGCCACCTTATTTTACAAATTGGGAAAATCCTCGGTGCCATAAATGAGAAACCCTGTAACCAGACACATTTGATGGATATTTATGTTTCCGAGGGTCTTGTTTTCCTCTCAGATGAGGCCTCAAGATATACATATTAAGAAAACGGGCTATAAGATTAACTCTAGCGAGATGGACCTCACCAGTGGACCTGAATCTAGCAACAATCAGCTTTGCACATGTGGCAAAAAACTGAAGTTCATTAGGCTTTTGGTAAGGAAAACTGAAAATGCCTCAAGAGTGAAGAATATTTACCCATAATACTCAGCAACAATTTCTTGCAGATTCTCCGCAAATGTTTCATTTATTATAGAAAAATATATTTTTATTTATTTATTTATTTATCAAAGGGAGAACCCAATATTATGATACAAGAATAATACATCATAGACTAAAATATTACATAGAAAATTTTTAACAAAAGTACAAGAGATTCGCAGGTTAATTGTCC
This sequence comes from Galerucella pusilla, assembly GCA_910591695.1. Taxonomy (NCBI): domain Eukaryota; kingdom Metazoa; phylum Arthropoda; class Insecta; order Coleoptera; family Chrysomelidae; genus Galerucella; species Galerucella pusilla. The sequence continues at coordinate 91,363 of CAJUYI010000592.1, read as the reverse complement.
GTGAATTTATGAAAAAAGTATATAAAAATACATTGCAATTATGACATAAATCTGTTCGTCACCCGTCATCATCTGATTCTTGGTCAAGAACTTCTTCTGGGTCTAGAGCTCCCTCGAGCTCTACCTCGTCAACAACTTCTTCTGAGTCTACAGTTTCCTCTAATTTTACCTCTTGGGATAACATATTATCGCTGTCCTTATAATTCGAACACTGGCGTGACTCACACGAACCACAAATAGATGAGCAGACGACACGAGCGCCACGTAGAGCACACGCGCGGCGAACGACGGAGGAACGATAGTAATAACACAGTATACCAAAACTGGTATACTGTGGTAATAAATTATAGCGTATATATTTAGATATACTGGTTTCTCCCCGGGGTATCAAAGGTATGACTTATATACATCGATGGAAAGGTGGGAATTCCCCCATTACACTAGTTAAGGTGTTGAAATGTTAGAAATAAAGAGCTGGGAGAAAAAAACCACCAAAAAAAAGTGCGTTTTTTCCTTGAGCCCGCGTTTTCTAGTTTTATTGAAAAATGGACGACTTCGTCAAAAAAAGTAATTGCACAATCGAAAGGTAGACATTCTTAGCTTTCAAATGATGTATCATAGAGACCAATCGGATCATGTATAAATTTTTAATTGATGGTTGTTCACAAAATTTCCCCGCGATCCAAAAACAGCAAAAATTTGGGATTCAATAAACAACGATTAAATGAAAATTAAAAAAAATTGGGGTATACAAATTTCAGGGATGACGAAGGACCTTATGAGGACCCATAATCAAGAAAATTTTGAGTAAATTAGTGCAATACAAAAAAAGTACGAACAAATTCCTGGAGAGGTCAAAATTGCCCGGGAGCAGAAAGTTTGACCCGTGTTCCGATATGGCCAAAAGAGTCAAGCGTGACTCAATTCACAGGGTATGATAGCAGCAGAATTCCTCTTTCACATGAATTTTGAATCATGAGAAAATATGCATTTTTCACAAAGTTATTGAATAATTTGTCCCCCCGCTGATGTGTAAATACACGGACTGTGCTCTCCGGCATACAGCACAGAAGCTCATTATTCGAGGTGCGCTTGGTGCCGTTTTTCTCGATACCGGTCAAATTTTCGAGAAAAATCATGAGGACCATTTTTGTGGAAAATTACCTGAACTTTAATTTTTATCTGAATCAAAAATCTCTAACTGCCATATTTTAGGAGACATTGACTGAAAACCTATTTTTCTGGTCTTTTGGGGCCATTTTCTCCGCCCTCGCACGCGTTTTCATCCAGAACTTTGTCTCATGTTTAATGAAGTACCAAATGCAACTTCCAACCGGAAGATGAAAATAGGGCGTAATTTATGTTAACTTTTTTCCTTTATTTACTGGAATAACATTCCATATATTGTGGATAATACAATTCATGTGTCATCTGACCCTTTTTCTACGATTTTAATTTGCTCAAATAGAGTAGTAAGAGGCTATCAAACTGATGATACTAGATACTAGATTTCATATAATATCCTTCTTGGTGTGCGTCATCGATTGTTGATGTTCTTCTAATACATTAAGTTGAAAGAAATGGAAAAAAATGTAGATCTGTGATTAATCATAATTAAAATATAACAATAATGAACCGTTTAAATGTATAACAAACGTTAACACTGATCTTTTTATTAGTTGAGATTACGCACAAACGCGACCTTTCAATCGAGAGAAACAACAACTTTCAAAATAGGATGCAGACGTACCTTTCATAGCGGCAATGTGTTTTACGTCTTTTTCTAACGTCCCACTGACAGTTCTCGTCTGGTCTGCACTTTGTTGTTTATGGTCAATTATTATTTATGAAAAGTTAATATTGGTTTGAATAGATGAGGCTTTTACTTGATATTAATCCATACTAAATGATGAAATGGAACAATTTGATTAGTTAGAATCTACATTATATTAAAATTAAAGTTGTGACGCCTTTCGCTAACAAAGTAGCGTCCCAACTTCAATTTTAATATAATGTAGATTTTGACAAATCATATTGTTTCATTTCATCATTGAATATTAATTTATGTGTAATAAAAAAATATGCATAGATACACGGAAAATCAGTTAGAAAAAGAATCTGGTAATTATTAATTTCATAGCCTTTTCGAATTTGGCTGAATACGATCCTGATGATTTCATTAATCAAATGTAAGGTTAGCTTTATGTTAAAATAGCGAATTAAATAAACGGCATATCCAAAACCCGGATATACGTCACAAACGATAACGCACAGCAAGAAGGCTATTGTATTTACTAAACTGTCAGTTTTGACATTTAAAATAATAGGCATTCAGCCACCATTGGTTGAATGACGTCAGTCTACGCTGCACCGACATGTTAGAGTTATTTCATATACAGTGTGAGTTCTAAGTATGGAACGCCTCGGAAAAGGATGCTTTTTGAATACTTATAACAGTTTAACCATTCAATTTGCCTAAATTTCATCCAAACAAGCATTTTCAGAAATAAAAAAAGCAAAAACTGCAGACTTTAGAACCAAAGCTACGTACCTTTATTTTCTAAAAAATCATGCGCGTTGTAGATCAGGGGCAAAGGAAAAAAAGAGAAATAAATTATTATTTACATGGTTATAGGGAAGGCGTAAATTTTAGTCATGTACATTATCAAATTTGATTTGTTAAGGTCTTTTTATTCAATATTTATACATAAAAAACGGCTTTCCTAACGTGGAAATAATTAATAATTGCAGGTGCAGTAGAAATTTGTTTGGAAGCTTTATTAGCGACTAACTTTTTTGATTGGTATGACAGTAGATCCCTCAGTAGAAAAAAGTAACTGAAGTAAGAAAATATATGACGATTTTCTGTTATTATACAGTGTTAACCTCATAATAAGCTCCAAATGTAGTATTCCATAAACGACAGAACGTAGTTGAGCGTTGAGCTGACACTGAATATTTCGATTATTAGCGGGCAATTACACCAACGTATAGTTTCAAATGTAAATTTCATAAATGAAATTCATCATTGCCAGTTTATTCTGAGAGAAAAATGCTTATCATTAATTAAAAATGTGCATCAATTTTTAGCCACAATACGATAATTTGGATGCAAATAGAAGAATTCACAGAAAGTTTTCATACAAATAAGTTTTTCGCCTACCTCACCGGAAAACCAATCATATGAAAACCAAAAATAGGACGGAAAATTCATAATGCCACGATTTTTGAAGTTTTCACCATCTGGCACTTGTTCACTTTGACGTTTCACGTGAATTTTTCAATTAAACGTCAGTGTATGTCAAAGTTTTTTGTTATATTTATATTTATATTATTTGGATAATTCGAAAGGCGAAATACAGTTGTGTGTCACAAATGCAGGAAACGCTTAAGCAGCCCTTAATTATAAGCTGCCCTTTTGATACAATAAACCTATTATATTGAATCATTTTACAGAAAAAAAAAAACAAATATAATTCTGATATAATCAATAATGTGGTTTGTTTTAGTTTCATGAAAATTTCCAATCTCCACTGTAGTGTCGATCCTTCTGTTTGGACTTTTGGGAATAGCCTTAATCCACTTGTTTTTAACAGAACCGTATGGTGGAATTGACTTCCATAAAGCCTACTCATGTTATGCGCTACCAAACTAATACAACAAAATGCGGCTGACATATAGATATTCAAGAAAACTGATCAAATTTCACTTTTTCAAATTTTATGGGAATTTGTCATTTTCAACAATATTTTGAGTGAGGAGCGAAAGTGAAAAAGTCCAAACTAAAACAACTAACTTAAATTAGGTTGGGTTAGGTTTTTCCCTTTGCCTAACCGTTTTCATTTAACGAAAGTAATCCAAGTTCAGTAAATGTTCAATCAATAAAACGATTTTCATGGTTGGTTGAATTTGAGTGAGTATTTTTGCCGAAATTTATTGAACACTTGGATAAATCACCAAATAAGGAAAACAACTATCCTTTTTTATGTCAAGATCTTATCTTTGCGATAGTTTACATCTTTTTATAAGTAGGAATTCATAGCAATATTAATTTTATGTCTGCAATAACAAATGTTATTGAGATATTTGCTGATTTCTGATAGTCTGTCTAAAAAAATGGAACTGGACAAGAATTTTATTGAACAATCAAAGTTGAATCATCACTTGTTCTTTCCATTATTGTCAATATTTTTATCTTGGTTATTGTTATTTCATCAACAAAAAAGCCGACCACAGAACTATCAAAATATTCTTGTAGATATATGTGGGTCTACAACAATAAATGTGTATCATTATTGATGAAAAACGGACAAATCTAATACACACTTTGAACGCGACCACACGCAACTCCTTCGACGGAACCCGGGTTACCTCATTGGAGACTAGTGGACTAGTGGTAGAGTTAGTTTCAGAGCGCTTTCAGACGAGACACTTTGTGGCCGGCCTCTAATGTCTGAACAAAGTCGCGCGGCTAAAAAAACATTAATATGAATAGACGCATTCATCTGTGTCTCGTGCACCGAGAAAAGAGTTATTTATAGACAAATAAACTGATTTGTTTGACCCCCCTTTGTTTAAAACTAACATTGATTATTTATTATTAAGAAGCCATATTAACGTGAAAATATTGGGAAATTTTTATATTAAAGAATGATTTATTCGAGTGTAATTTCTTTAATGTAAAAAAATGTGTTCTACTTTATGCACACCTTCATACAATTGTTCTTCAGGAACTATAAAAGTCTACGAAGCACAATATGATATTTTGTTATGAAATATAACAATGCTATTTGGGTGAAAATTGTTTCCATTACCCAGAAAAAAACCTAATATCTTCAATAATATTCTATCACTTTAAAACAACTAAGTAATTAAATATTCATAGTAAATCATTTGATAGTTTTGACAAAAATTTACATTTTTTTAATAAGCCTATAGATTATTAGCCTCAAATAAGATCTACTTTATACCGAAAAAATAAGTATTTTAGTATAATTGTACATTTATTGTAACGAGAAAAAAAACTTATTTGCTACATATCACATATTTCTTCACCCGTAAGAAATCACATTAGCCTACAAATTATGTGGCAATTGAAACAAAGAATTCTCACCCCACCCTTCCTATTATTCAGTAACGGTCACCACCTGTATCGTTTGGCGTCAGTCTGTATGTAAAATTAGATCAGTTTTTGCAATTTTACTAATTATTTTGTTTTTGTGGAGTATGTGGTTAAAGTGCTCTGGACAAAAATAAGTTTAATATTAGAATGAATGAATTGTTAAACTAATGGCGATTACAAGAATTGTGAGATATCTTTGAAGGTGAGGAAATAAAGGGCAATTATATTCAAGTAGGTAGAAGTAACAATCAAGCGAAATGTACCTGAAACATACACTTTCTCAATTAAAACTGTCAGATCTACTCCAAGAATTCCAAAAAACTACTATCGAAAAAGCATTAATGAGCACACTTATGAATAGACAAGGCTATTTTGTGGATACCATTGTTGGTTATCTTTTAGATCATGTAGGTTTGTTTAATTTTAACAATGTATGGTTTCCATTTTATAAATGTATGGTACCTATCTATTTCAAAAATGTATAGTTTTCTTTTTAATAGATCAAAATATTCAGCAGCAGGTTTTTTATTCCTATCCAGCTTTCCTACTAAACAGTTTTATGCATAAATAGAGACCATTAATTTTTATTAGATTTAAACATGTTTGTCATGAGAATACTGTAATTTTAATCTGTGTCCAGACATCGACCAATTCTATCGACTAGTCCACACTTACAAAACGAAAGTCAACTTTGTTGTTCGACATAGTCTGGAAACGGCTTAGACAAATATTTGTGAAAAATATATTTTCCTAAGTAACCTAATTATTTGGAGAACCGTGTGGAAGTTACCCATACTGCTTAATACACCGTGAACTTTTAATATATTTCTAAATATTTAGACATTTCAAAAGCTCAGTGTATTGAATAGTGCATGTAGGTAACTTCAAGGTAACAAAAGACAATACCATAAATAATTTGGTTTTTTAGGGATATATATTTTTTCACTACAAGGTAATATAATGTTTATGAAAATTATGGTTCGGTTATGATAAATATATTGAATTTCAGTGAAAATTAATAGTTTTCTTGAAGAAGGATCATTTGCTTCCAACAAAAAAATATCATTTGCTGGGAAGATACATTTTTTACGAATAAAAAACATATCGTTAACCCAGACAATATAATTTTTCATGGTAAAGAAATATATTTTACCGATGCAATACATTTTTTTGTGATGAAGAAATGTCATTCTGCCATAAAGTAATTTTTTCATAATAAAACAATATAGTTAGCTTGCAAAAATAAGTATTAGTTATTGGAAAACTACTTTATTTAATTTAAATGCTGTCAAAGATTAATATAACTATTTTGTCATTAATATACCTCAATAAATGTTGTTTGAGACAAACATGATACATTTTCACAAAAATAAATGTAAGTTTCGATAGATAACTCATTTTATTGATAACAATTAATATGTTTTTATTCATCAACAATGTTACTTTCCGAACTTGAAACAAATCCTTTCCTAACGTCAAGTGAAATATTAGTTAGGCTATATGGAAAATCTTATTTATTTGACATAATAAGATTTTGATTCTCACAAATAAATCTTTTTCTCGGTGTGTGAATGCGTCCATTTATATTAATGTATTTTTAGCCCCGCGATTCTTTTCAGACACTAGTGGTCGGCCACAAAGTGTCTCGTCTTAAAGCTCTCTAAAACCACATGGGTGCTACGTGGCAAAACTGCATGTATAGCAGTAAAGTTAAAAACATTTTGACGCGTTGTACCGATTTTGGTCATTTGCACATCTGTGACGTAGCACCCATGAGGTTTCGAACTAACTCTACCGCACATGCACGGAAGCCGGGTTGGCTCATTGGTGACTAGTGGACTATTATATAAATTGTGTAAGAAATGCTATTTTTTTCAGTACTTGCCCGAACAATTATTTCACCAAAAAATGCTTAAAGCGGTACTATGTTTAGACAGTAAGAGGGCAACTAAATGAAGTTTAAAATTTGGTCTTACAGCTCACAGACAACATAATCGATTTTTTAATTTTGGCGCCCCTGAAAATGTACCGCCCTAGATCCGGGTGTAACCCTAAATCCGCCACTGGGAAACGTGACCCACAATGCTAAAACTACCACAATATACGTTTGACGTGACATTTATATTCGAAATAATGTTAAGGTGATAAAATATCAGAAAACTCACAAAGAAAAATATTTTAGATTCAAGTATCTACTGCCCATTTCATCGAGACGACTTTTCCATCAACCTTCTGCAAGATCCTTAGACTTTTTAAAATTTTTAACACCTCAATCACGAAAAGTATTTTGGTAACTGTTTATTACCGTTTATAAAATTCACTTAATGAAAGTATCAACAATACACCAGATTCCGATATGATCGATTTGAAAATTTAATCATTCAAGAACTATGCAGAATGGGTAGAAAGTAGGTAGCGACCTTAACCTAAAAACCGTATTGATGTATCTTTACAACCATAGTTATAAGTTTATGTTTCACCATTAAAACTCCTTGAAATTCTACAGTTTCAGGACGACGAAGCATTAAAACGTTTAAAATGTGATATATTAACAGACATTAAAATGATATTAAACAGCGTTCTATTTATTTCCTAGTCACGGTCTTGAAACTGAAACTATTATTTTTATAATTATTACCCTCCACCATTTTCTGCTTTTCACAACAATAACGACCATGGTTTGCCCTAGTTTTGATCCTGGGTAGGGAAAAGCGGGGTACCTACAGTGGTCATTTATCTAGCATATGAGGTGCCTAATTTTAGAACCCACACAGGAACCCACAATATTTTTTTTATTTGGTTATTCAACGTCGGTCTTTTTCTGCGACTAAAGCTAATTACCGATGCCTACCCCTATCCGGAAAATTTGCTGAACCCATTAGAGTTCCAACAAGTGGTAGGGTTCTGTATCGAGCTCAATATTCATGGACTCGGGACCTCAGTTTTATGATTCCTACGAAAGACTGCATATCTACATATTACCTCGTGCTCATTGCTATAATGCCTGCGAACTGTGATATGCTACTCACCCCAGTAGTTCTATAATCTTTCCCAGTGGTAACCCATCCAAGTACTAAACGCACTCGATACTGCTTCACTGTAATTATCGCATCAGGGACGTTCCACTACAGTGCCAGATGAACGCCCAAACCCATAGTACTGACCATTTTAAGTATTTAGTTTCAAACCATCATGCCGACCTACATGTTGATGTATTGAGTATTGTGTAAAATATTAAGTGTATCAAAACATTGGAAATCAGGTGATTATTTAAGAGGTAAGTTATTTCTTCAAATAATAGGTCGAATCTTTAGGATTGTCATGACATTTTTATAAAGTTTATAAATTAAGCATCATTAATTTGAATTTGCACTAACAATGGTTAGCCATACTTGGGAGTACAGTAGTCACTGCTTGTGAAATGAAGGGGTGTCCCTGAGCTCCCGTTATACTTTTTGGGAGTGAGATATTGATATTGCGTTTTGTTTGCGTTACAGCAATGAAAAATGACTCGAAATAGGAAAAGAAAAATTACAATTGGTCCTACAGAACCTGATATAATGGTATCAGCTGTCCAGAGCAATTTAGATGGTGGACTTTCTGTTAAGCAAGCAGCTTAATATATCTACAATATATCCAGAATAACTTTGGCAAGATATTTAAAAAAATGCAAAGATCAAGATATTGGAAAAATGTAACATAAGCTGATATTTCAGGTATTTTTCCAAACTACAATGTTCCTCATGTATTTAACGACAATTAGGGAGTCACATTACCTGATTATTGTATGTATTTTCAGTTCCTTCAAACAAAAAGGTATACAGTAAAACTAACTACTGTGCCCCGCTCTCCCTACGCCTTTGTGACACATGACATGTAATCCTTAATATCTACTTATATCCAACTGATAATTACGCGAGTTGTAGTTTATGATCAACATTCAAGGTATATTTCAAACATAAACTATATTTTAGAAGGGCGTGGTTTGCTATTCCGTTGTTTTTTTTGTCATAATAGAAAAGAATTATTTAAAACCAAAAAATCTGTGTACACAACCAACTACCAAAAGTTTGTAACTTTTAACAGCATCATAATCTGCGTGCTTCTAACTGAAATTTTTATCCCAGTCAGTGAATTATTCTGATGGTAGTTGGCTACTTATCCAAAACTGCAAACAAAAACAAACAAAGTATTTTCAAATCACCAACTACCAAATTGATTCTACAATATTTTTTTCAACACCCATGCCTGTGACGGTATCTGACTGCTCTACAAATAAACCTCTACCTAGTGGTTGTAGAAAAAAGTACTTGAACATCTGAAGGAATAAATAAAATGCAGCAATAAATTGAAGAAGAGAGAATATTTGAAAGAACAATATCGTGGCTAAAAATATGTTCAATTTACTATTTAACTTCTACTCACATAATTGTCAAGCGTACAATTGCAAGTTTCTTTTTGGATCTACTGCATAAATCAAAATGGAATTATCGTAAAATTTTAAATTCGAGGTATGGAGTTATTTGGTATATTTATATAATTAAGTTATTTATTCATTGAAATGAGAATCTACCATGCAAAATGAAACAGAGAATGAGATATAGTGGGACACTTAAAATCGCGACAAAGTCATGAAGCTATAATTCCACTTGATTCACTCAATATTGGATAATGAAATTTTCATGTGTGCACATTTTAGAAATATTTTTGAATATAGAGGATGTTTTAAATATGAGATTTTTATGGGGGCTCCTCAAACTCTTTGAATTGTGAGGATTCTCTAAAAATTTATTAACTCTAAAAAAATCTTCTCCTCTCTGGTGAAAATACTATTTTCGAATTCATTTCAGGGTGGTAAGAACATCCATCAGTTTAATTGTTAATAGGTTGAAAGTATAAAATCGTGCTTATTTCAAATATATCACCCTGTATTTTATTATTTCATTTTGCGGAAATTTTATTTATTATTGGATGTTCATTTGTCTTTCATACACATATATTTCTGCTAAATATCACATTATTTGCAGTTTATTGAGATTTGAACTTACTTTTGTTAAAAAAGTCTTATTGTGGTAGGAAAAATGAAATTTTGGTACAAGAAAGAATAAATAGGATTTCAATAGTTGGGGATGGGGATGGTTTTGAGAATTTTCCATTCTAGAATCCCGGATCGGCGATAAGCTGTTTAAAGAAGCTTTAATAAAGAGCTCGAACCTTTCATAGTTACAGGTAGTGTTGGATATAAAAAAGAGACTTGAAAATCAGTTATTAATATGGTACTGATATTGGTTGTGGAGATTCGTTACACTTGTACTCGAATGGAGATTGGACAATAAATAAGGATGTATACATTTCTAATTTGATACTAGAAATTATTTCAATGGAAAGTCTCAGAACATATGGATGGAGGGACAAAAATAATTCATTCTTCTCCTTCTCCTAGGATCCTGGGATGTAAGTAAAACTTTTTAAAAAGAGACAGATTGTTGGGATCCTATTTTAGTTTCATCTAATAATTTTTTGTGTAGGTATATATAATATCAATATTTTCAATGAGCACGAGTTGTGTTTATTTTTGTAAGTAAATTCTGTTGAAAATTTTCAACAAAAATTATGTCTTTGCTTTTTTCCAAAATATTGTTGATTTGAAGTATTCTGAAAATGTACATCACTAGTACTAAAAGGTACTCACCAGTTGATTCCACTCGAATTAAAAATTTCTCACTGGAGAATTATTGACATTAAATAGGTTGCGATCTTAAGTTTGTTCCACTATAAGGATGAAATTGATATTTCACAAAATATATGGTGGTTCCAAAATAACTTTCATTAGCGTTTTATGTAAGATATATTAAATTCACATATTTTATTTCCTTGATTATTTTAAAATTTCAATTATAATTTTATCTCGGGCAAAACAATTAATTTCATCGGCTCGCTTGTGGAATTTCTTAAAAATTTAGAAAATGGTGGCTACTTATCAGCGCATTCGCCATTTTCTGTAGACGTTCAAAATATTTCTTGTTTACTTTTGTACATAAAATGCAGGAAAAGCTCAAATTTTGAGCTGATATATGGATAAGGAGATGTTGAAATTATCAGAGAGCTTTAGCAAATAATGTAGATGATGAAAAATGAAAATAAATAAAAAAAATAAATACAGCTATAACTAGAATAAAAATGATGATAAAATCTTTAAAAAAATAGATTATTTCTGACGCCATTTTGAAAATATGTCCCAAACCAATGGAGCTGGAAATGGAATTTGTATTAAGAATATATGTATTCATTTTCTTTCATCATTGATTATAGTTCTATATAGGTATTACAGTCCTATTCCTCTAAGAAATTGCATGACAATTGCAGGCTTTAACTAAAGTAGGTGTCCCTTTTCTATTTAGTAATCTCCTAGGTGTTGTGCCCTGAAATTCTTTTTTCTCCACTATTTTGGGCAGGTGTCCATTAGGGCGACAATGTCCCGTTAGGATCTCTATTAAAACTATTAGTGCAGCTTTACTTTGATTTATGTATTCATTCGATATCACGATGTAGTCACCCAGAATAACTTTTGATTGTCTAAGCTCTACTAGTTCTGCCCAATATTCAGATATTTTTTTCGGCTTTACCTATTCCTTCCAATAATACATAGTAACTGATTCCGTAGAAGAATTCCGGCCAACAGGGTGTTAGAGTCACACTCATCTGCCATTCCATTTCCCATTCCATCTGCCTTCCATTTCTATTTCCTGCGATCCATAGTAGGGTGGAACTGATTACACGAGAGCTCAATGCTTTTGGCTGCTTGAATATCCGACATTATGAAAATCCTTTGCCTCATGGGCATATCCTCGAATATACCACAAACAGTAATAAATATTCCACCGGACACTGCAATTTAGAATATAAATATCGAATTAGACATTGAAATGGACAAGATTGAAGTTGCACAGGTTAAATAATTGACAAACTTATGATTTCATTACGAAGGAATTGAAAAGTGAGATGTTGAAATGAGAGAAAGAATTGAGCAGTAAAATTCTACTCCGCCATGAACCATAACTTAAATCATATAGAAAGATATCAAAACAAACATAAATAGAACTATACAATTTCGAATGGAGGTCAGTTCTAATATACGTCTGTGAATCTTGGACCTGAACCAAAAAACGAAATCACAGAATTCAAAAGAAGAGCTGAAATATCCCAGACCACCAATAAGAGTAATTTAACAAGTTCAGCATTCCAATAATAACAAATGCACTAGGAGTACGTACAATAAAAAGAATTGGACAATTCAGTTGGTGTGAACACAACAATAAATACAAGAGGTAACTTTTCTACAGCAACAGTCTTCAGCTTCTCTCCCTCGAGCCAAATGAGTGCATTTGAAAGGGAAGAATTTTCACTTTTTAAATGATGAATTTTCTTAGAATAGGAACATTCGTTAATTTATAAGTGAGAAAATTGATCTTCAATTTTATATTCTGCTCTGCTCCGAAAGAATAGGGAAAAGTGAACAAAACCTGAAATTCCTGTGCTTTTTTCGGCCTTGACCATACTTTCCGCCGCAAGCCATAATCCTTATAAACGGACGTGAACTAGACACCTCTTCAGCGATGCTGGTTCTTTCGGAGCAAACTTCGATAGTATACAAATCACATACTGTGAGAATACTGATATGCCGACATATTGAGCATTTAGTAAAATGATGATTAGACAACAATTTTCTTCACTCCTTCAGCGTTTTAATCGGTAAATATCGTGCTGAGTTATCCATAGCAAGTTCGTCATTAAACTTTTGCCAAACGCCATAGTCAACATTTTAATTATATTGGAAAACATAATCAAGTTTTTGCGGAAAATTAGCCACAACATGTATGATGTAGTAAGGACGGATGGTGTAGCTCACTACAATATATTTATGTACGTATTTTGGGGTGACATTCACTGAGACCGAAAAGATCTATTTTGCCCCATCACTTCTACTCAGTTTCTGAGGGGAGACTCGAAGACTAGTGTCTCCTTTAGCTCTATTTCCCGGAAGAATTTTAGGATATCTGCAGGCAGTGCAGGCTTCAACTTAGTTAAATCTCCTCTTCCATCCAGTAATTTCCCATGTGCTGTGCCTTGGGATGGATGTTTCTTCTTCCATGTCACAAAATTTACATTCTTCTTCCTCCACTATTTTGAGCTTTTTCAGGTGCCCATTCAGGCAACAATGTTCCGTTAGGATTCCTCTTAAAACTCTTAGCGCAGTTTTACTTCGACTTATGCATTTATTATTTGATCCCAACAGGTTGTAGTCACCTAGAAGAATTTTTGATTGTCTAAGCCCTACTAGATCACAGAACTACTAGATCACAGAACAGAAAAGAGGTCGCGAACAGTAACGATTTTCAGGATCAATGTAAAATAATTTTTCAAGTAGCATGCCCGTATTAAATGGGAATTTAATCATATGGAGGTAAACATGTTCCTTGTCAACCCCGAATCTCAGATAAATTAAATCATTTTATTTGAATACACATTTGAAAGAATATTTAATATTTTGTTATATCTAACTAGTATTGCTTTATTGTATTTTAAGTATTTTGCTAGAACATTATTTTAGAACCAAGCTGCTTTGTGTGTGAAAATAACAAATGTAGAAGAAAACTATTTCTAAAAAACTTAAACTACAACAAAAATACAGAAAACTTACTATTTTTCTTGTACAAAAGTATTTCGAACTGATCGTAGAGCTGGTGTTCCAGCACGTGATCCACTCTGCTGATCGTCTCTTTATCGGTCAGTTCGCCAAACATGAAGGCACATCTGCAAGACTTCTGCATCACTTCCGCCCTATTGTAGCCGGATATTTTGCAGAAAGACTCGTTGCAATACACAATTGGGTAATCCACTATTTGTGCATTCGCCAATAAAAAACTACTATCCGCTGAAACAAAACAGAAATTCATCAAAAATCCACAAAGTTGTCCAATTTGGTAAAACTTAAGACCATTAGAGAACCCATAAAGTGTTAATGAGTTTATTTCACGATATAATTAAACAAAATTTGTTTTGTTGCTGTATGGACCAAAAATTATCATTTTGAAATATTTGTAGGTATAATTTAGTGGAATCTTCAGACAGTCACACATATATACAATGCTTGGGGGCGCTACAAACCGTCAGAAATAATAGGAAACACATTTATTTTCCGTTAAAGTTTCAAGAATATCACTACATTCCTAATTGTTATAAAATAAAGTTCTTCACTGTTTGTCTGTTCGCGATAAACTCAAAAACTACCGCACACTTTTCCATGCTATTTCTACCAATGGATGAGGTTGTTCTGGAGGAGGGTTTTAATATGTAATTTGTTGAGTTTTTGTTTACATTGGTTGAAATATAACGATATTAGTTGAAGGTGTCGAAAAAAAAAGCTGCCTGGAAACTTTCAACGAAAAGCCTATTCCCTTTTAGATATAATGAAATAGTCTGTGGTAGAATAATTATATGTATCTTATGCAAGTCTATAATACGGTGAAGTAGAAACTATTTACACAAATACGGTATTAATACTTATTATTTCAAATAAATTAAAGGCTTTAAGCATTTCATGCACAGTATCCTACTCATTTACACCATATAATTTGAATGAATATCTTAGGAGTAATCGCAAAAGAATTACGAATGCAAGAATAAAACTCGAGCGCCTCGTTTCGCATGATGCAATCGCCGACCCTCCCATGCATGATGCCCTCAGAATTGCCTTTCCAATTTAAGCGGCTACAATTTCCCATAAAAATAGCGTTTGGAATGACAATCTTCTGTTTCGATTTGGAGAATGTAAGTTAATCTCTTGTTTTAGACTCAATTATAGCGAAGTTGGTACCAGCATTAATTCCAACCAGTAATGCCCCATCATTTAAATAGTAAACCTCCTCCTTGGTTCTCTCTTTGCTACATGAATACCTCTGGCAGCTAATGATCGTTATGCAAATTATAAAAGTTTTATGTTGTCCGGAAATATATATTCAACGTTATAAGGCATGACTATTTTCCCTTCACCATGGGGTTGAGTAAGCTGCAAGTCTTTTCATCGGGGAGTCAACAACGTGTAAGACAACAACACTCATTTTCCATAGAAGTTTCATTCAACAGTCAGAAGTTTGAACATATATCTTGAGATAAGATGACTTTTAGTTTTGTGTATGGTTGTTTTGCTATTGTGAGACAATGATAGAAATGATGAGAAGGTACTTTATTACTCCATCTCTCAACAATAGTGAGAAATTGAGTTTTACGTTAACAGGTATCTATTTTCAATCATAATTACCCAAGTAGCATTCAATGTACAAAGCATATTCTTAGTATATTCATAATGTTCAAAATATATACCGAATATAGTGGGTACATTCCTGATATATTGTTTCAAATCTTAGATGGTATATTCCCTTCACAATGTACCAACAATATAACAGGAATGTACTTCTTATTTAATCTATATACACGTTACGACTAACAGGGTATATCCATTCAAGGATATACCTGTGACATCCATGGAATATTGGAAAAAGTAGTTAATGTACACGTAAACACTAGTAGTGTATATCCATTCAGGGATATACCTGTGACATTCATGGTATAACCAAAAAAGTACAAAATAATGTGCATTCTTTTGGTTTTGGGTAAATTATCCCTCAGTATATAGCCCAAAAAAGGAAGAAGAAATTTTAGGTTATGTGATGTGCAATATGAACGTGAAAGCATAGAGAAATTTGTCTATGCGTGAATGTTTGTTATAGTAGTGTGTAATCCATAGCATAGAAAAATAGAAATATGATATAATGATCCATAGAATAGATAACATAACACTGAATCCATAGGTGTAACCTAAGTTTTTCGTATATTTGTATTTCCCTCAACGCAACGGCTTGAAGGTTTTGTGTGTTTGTGACAAAGACAACGATAAGAGAACTGAAAAGGCGGTGAGTATATTATTATTTTAACTTATCAAGGTACTTTAATCTTGCACCTTGCACGTTTATGTTAAATATTAAATAGTTACTTATTGCTTTTAATTATGTCCTAGTTGTATTTTGCATTGTCTTTAAAGCCATAATGTCATCTTCACAAAGGAGCCGCAAGTTTAATAAAAAAGTTTACCATATTAATATTCCATTTCATTTCCAGAATTCCGTACAACAGTTCTAAAAGAACTAAATTTAATCAATTCAAAATTGAATTCTTTGATAGAATCGATGCACCTGATTTTAAATTTCAATAATAATAAACGGATAGTTGGTACAAAATCAAAATTTATTGAGGATGTTTTACCAAAATTCCCTGTATCTGAAGAGGCCCTGCAACAGCTAGAACTAGATCTATCACAGGATCAAAACATGGAAATATTGGTAATATATTTTTATAAATAACTCTCTCATATAAACAAATTAAATGCACTCCCCATACTTATCAAATTGCTTTAAAACATTTTTTAACTTTGTTTGGAAATCATTCTTGACAATTGTGGCATAAGTGGAGTAGTCTACTTAATTGCACTAACGGCATAATGTTTTTAATTATTTGACTGCATAATTTAGGTTACAAGACTTGTTTACAATGGCCATTTTTTTACAGGCTTTGGAATTGAGCCATGTGGGTGGAGTATCAGTTAAAGATGGTACAAGAAAACTGATGTACAAACTCCTTACAAATGAAGTAGGTGTGAAATATTCCTGGGAAGGAGCGAAAGGAAAAGCTACATTCAAACACCTCAATTTGGCTAAAGTTATAAGTAAAGTCATCTTTCTAAATTTGATATAAAACTAAGATATTATCAAACAAAAAAACGTGAATATCCAACTTTCGCTAATAACAAATATCCGCAGTCTTAAAAATAGGTGTTATCTACTACTGAACCAAAATACAATTTCATAATAAAAGGTAGACTTTTAGTAGACACTTTTTTTGTAGGAAGTGTGAGACTGATGTTTCCTATAAGCACGGAGCTTGAGATAGTTGCTGTGATAAAACTTTGGGTGGTGAGAGCCAAAGATAGGATGGAGAAGACATCAAAGAAACCTGCTGAAGATAATGGCGGTGACAATAATAATGAAATTTAAATTTTTTTTCTCAATTGAAGTTTATTTTGTTTTTAGTTATGAATGTTTTTTTTATATGTGGTTTAAATGGATAAGAATAATATTTTATTCTTTATTAGAGTTTATTTTTTTTGAGTTATGTATGTTTTATTTGGTGTTGTAAATAAATAAGAATACTATTCTTAATATTGTTTCTTTTTTTGGGTGCAGCAATCCATCTGGTCATCATCTTCATTAATATTAGGCAAAATTGAAGCAGAATTAATACAAAAATATTATTAAGTTAATTTAAACAAACTTCATTGTAATAATTATGCATGTGACTCAATAATTATTACCACCTTATATATTAAATTATATATGTTACGGCTAAAACCCGTATATTAGATAATACTAGAATTATCCGGAAATTATATCCAAATAAAGTGGGTATAGGCAACGAAGGGGAAGGGTGAATGGAATGGTTATTTTTCCTCCCTCTTCGTTGCCTATACCCACTTTATTTGGATATAATTTCAACATTATCTGGGTAATTCTAGTATTATCCAATATACGGGTTTTAGCCGTAACGTTTATACTAATTACAATAAAATGGTGGATGCGACAATCTGAGGGCAGATTTGAGGAATATACCTGGTATATGTATTGCACTAAATCTGGACATTTTTAGATTATAAAGGGAATATTCACCAAACAGTAATTCCTTCGTGGATATTCCTGTTATATAACATGCACATGTGAGGATATGCCGAATATCACTAAAACATTCCAAACACGTACACTGTGGTACATAGGGACATATTAGGTACATGCTAGGTACTTGATGTGACATACAAAAGTCACAATCCTAGCAAGTCCTAGGGATATACATAATGCTATTTATGTACATTCTAGGAATGTACCTTGGACCATGCCGAACATTCCCAGTACGTTCCTAGGATATTAAAATGTTACTTGGGTAGCAAAGCAATCCAAAAAATAAACCTATTATGAATTACTATTACAACCATAAGGTCTAAGTTACTGCTGATGTGGTTGTTAATGATTCCTTCTTATTACTGAATATCCAAACAAAAAATTATCAACACAAAAACAATCGTTTATCCCGTAGGTCGGTATTATTCAGTGTACGAAATTGTTTTGAAATGATGGTCAAACAATTCGAGGTTGTCGATAACCTCCTGTTTGTAGGGAGGGTGAGTTTTGGCTCACAGCACTTAGGCCACATGTGACCCATTGTACGTCCTCTCGAGGAATTATTCACCTAAGTCATCGTCCATCATTTCCTTCCAGGAAGGCAGACAGGTCGCTTGGAATCATCTGCTTTATGTAGGCAGGTGTAGGCCAAGACTCCCCGCACACACTCCTTTATTGGCGATAAATCCAGGCACTCACATATTACATGACTATCCACTAGCCGCATTGTATGGAGGTGTTTCCTTGGTTGACAGTGGCCAGTCAGAACTGATTAATAACATAAGTATTTCTTGTGCACCAGCTTTCCAGGGTTGCCCTGGATGATCCAGGCAAAATTGCTTCATCAATTTATTCCATCCCAACACTTTAGGGATTGAGAATGGGTGTTACGTTTGGCTAGCTCCGCAATTGCCGAAGTCGTCAGGTCGTAGGTGTCGCTTGGCCCCAAAAGTCTTAGTCCAGCGGTTTCCCTTGCTGAAGAATTGGCAATGTGGTTATCTTTACTCCTGTCGTGCCCTTCAACCAATTTCAATATAATATTGTTCTCTACCGAGACGTTAGCTAAATCTTGATGGCACTTCAATACTAGCCCTGATGCAACACCTTGTCTGTTCAAGGCGAATAGAGCTTGTTTGCTGTAAGTGCATATTATTATATTTTTGCCAGAAGCTTCTTTTCAGGTTAGTTCATTTGTGGTAATTGAGATACCGCCCAGCTCTGTTTTAAACAAGCTGATATTTTTCACCATTTTCCACTGAATTCGTAGGCTGGAGGAGTGGACTCTATATCCTGAGCCTTCTACAGTTCATGTGTGTCTCCGTGTTCTATTTTATTTGTACTTCGTAAAGTTTGTTAAGCACAAACTTGGTTTCAATCGCATCACTGACCGCCTGCAGCTGAGGTAGGGCAGTAAGCACTTCTCGCCATAGGCTTAGTCCCATTTGACCCTCTCCTACTTCGTGGTTTACACCAGCCGTGCGCAATCGTAACATGGCCAGCAACGCAAACTCCTTGACGTACAGAGGGGCCAGACCAGTGATTAATTCCATTGCCGCGGTTGGTGTTTTTCTCATGGCAAGTCATTCGCTGAATTTGATATAATTTTTGAATAGCCGTTGCTTGTGAAACCTTCGGTCTCCATGCAATGGCTCCGTACTTTAACATAAATTTAACGATTGCAATGTAGATCCAGGTAACCGCACAGGGTGAAAGACCCAACGTGTGTCCCCACTGTCCCCCTACATAAGCTACATATGCCCTTTTTGCACTGCTTTGTAGGTGAGAGTTCCAGAGGGATTTTGAGCCCGATAATCCTATTTTCCTGATGAACAGGACCATCTCAGTCTTCTTGGGATTCATAGACAGTGTGTGTTCTCAAATTTGCTGGTCTGTCATGCAGATAACTATGACTGCGTATGCAATTGTCTAGAATCGATTATTGTTGAGGTGATCAATCACAGTATGCAGGACTGTTTTAAAGGAGGGCGATAACCTTCTGTTACGAAATCACCAATTCAGAAGCCGGCCCCGTCATTGAATCATACATTTTGGCGAATGCGTATTCTAAATGCTTCTAGAAGGTAGTTTTGTTTTGTTTTTGGGAACCGGCCCTTATTAATTCCAGGCGAAATTTCTGGAAAGTGTTGAAATATTTAAAAGCAATACCTGTGGCAACACAGGGAGCTGTGAAAGCCAGTTCGCTGGAAGTTTTTAGTAATCAAATAGTGGATTATTTTGGATAAATAGTGATATATTCGAGTGGTGTAAACTAGAACTATTATACTGAGTGGAAATATATTAGTAGAAATTAAGTGCAGTGTGTATGTGAATTAAGATTAATACAGTGTGTATTTATATAAATAAAGTAATGGTAATTACTTATGTATGTATGTGAGTATATGGGGTGAAATTCATTGGGATCTAATTGGCCAAAGCAGTGTGTATAACTTCAGCTCACCCGTAAAAACTATTTGAATAAATATGAAAAATATTACACTTCAGACAACCACCCGCATACTTCTATAAAAATTAGTTGTTTTGAATGTCAACTGAAAAATGTGACGTATGAAACAAAAAAAACCGTTCAACCCAATAGGCCAATCGGTATGGGTCATTTTTAGACCAAAAGTACAAGTAATTAGCAATACGGCTGATTTTTTTCAAAGTACCTTGAAGTATGTAGATAAATATAAAAAAAAGTGTACCAGTCTATCGATTTCCCAAATTAGGGAAAAAATTCAAAAAACTTTTTTTTTCGAAATTTCTCCATAATTCACGCTGGGAGGAAGGTGAAAAAGAATAAAATATACCACCGTGTAGGCGAAGTACTTTGCAATAAAAAAGGTCTCTCGCCTTTTTTTCGTCCGATCAATGGTTTGTCCGTAAAAAATTCGGTAAACTAAGTATGTGTTCCGCATAGTGGAGGAAGAAGAATGCAGATTTTGTGGAATGGAAGAAGAAACCTCCATCCACATACTTTCCAACTGCACAGCACTTCAGAATCCTAGAGCACAGCAGCTGGGAGATTACTGGATAGAAGAGGAACATTTGCCTAAGTTGAAGCCTGCAGACATCCTAAAATTCCTCCGGGAAATAGGACTAAAGGAACTACTAGTTTCTGAGACTCTCCTCAGAAACTGAGTAAAAGTAAGGGGGCACAGTTGATCTTTTAGGTCTCAGTGAATGTCACCCCAAAAAACACACACATACACACATACATACATGTGTTCCGCATCCGCACGACTCTGCTGCACGTTGGAAAAAAATATAAATATTCAATCAGAATTTTTTTCAATCTTTGGTGAAAGTTGAGGGGTTTTCAATCTTTGGTGAAAGTTAAGGCTCCAAATAATAAATAAAAGGTGATAAATTAATTTTAACATATTTTTATTGGATAAAGGTATGAAAAAAGTTATATCTCAAAAATTATATATTAATCATCTTTCATACATTTTCACTATATACAATTATACATCTTGTTCGTTGAATATTAATCGTTAGGTATATTACATGAGTATCAAATTTTATTTCAAAAAAATAAAGAAGATTCCTACCCGAATCTATAAAAATTGCTATTTTCGCTATTAATACAAAAAATCATTGAATCCGAAAATGTATGTGAATTAATTAATTTTGTAATTATATATTCTTGATCTTAGAAGTTTCCCCAACATTTCTCCGCAAACCCCATTAAAATTACTCCAGTTTTATCAAAGTTACAGTATTTAATATACAGGGTGTACCAATCTTACGACAAACTTCGGTATATGGGTTAATTTAACCCTCCAATGCATAAATTTTTTTTAGGTAAAAAATTATGAAAGAGGATGCTATTGGGTTAAAAAAATATATATTCGACATTAGAACGGTATTTTGAAAAAAAGAAATTTCTAAATGAAAAAAAATATCATACGCCTGTGGGCGGACCTGTGCATTTACGCCATGAATTAATTAATGTAAAAAAGATGTCCGCCTTAAGGCGGAGCTGTGCATTAGAGGGTTAAGAAACAAACAGAGTTTCGTAACATGATGCAATATCTCCGTATCCTATTGAATTTCAATTATATTCTTTCTTGTATACAGGATGAACGGAAACTCGAACCTGTCCTTTTCTTTCTTCTTTCAAATTGAACACCCTGTATTTTATAGCAAAAATAGAATCTTCGATTATGTAACTTTTATTTTTGTCAAGCATTCCCTATACCCAAAGTTTATAAAAACAGAGTTATCTGGTAATATTTAATGTAAACTAATATTATTGACCTAATATTGAACTGAAGGTTCAAAATGTTCACCTTTAACATCAATGCAATGCAGCAGAATAGTTCAAATGATTGACTAACATTTCTCAGCATATCAACATTAGCAGATCGAAATACCGCACTAATTATCCCTTTCATGTCATCTCTAATAGCCGGGGATTTTATAAACTTATTCCTTACAAGACCCGAAAAAAATAAATATACTTTTGTTAAATCGGGTGACCGAGCTGCCCAATCAGTTGGCCCCCTCTTACAGCATTGCATTGATGTTAACGGTAAACACTTTGAACCTTTAGTTTAATATTACGGTTGGGATTATACTTTCGGGGGCTAGTTTTGTGTAGAATGAATTATTCATTAAAATTTATCATTGATTAGGATTTTTTGTTACATACAACGTTTATTGCTTTCACATGAGAGGTCAATAATAATAGTTTACAATAAATATTATCAGATACCTCTGTTTTTATGAACTTTGGGTATAGGGATTGCTCGACAGAAATTAAAGTTACATAATCGAAGATTCTATTTTTGCTTTAAAATACAGGGTGATCCATTTGAAAGGAAATGACAGGTTCGAGTTTCCGTTCACCCTGTATATAAGAAAAAATATAATTGAAATTACATAGGATACGGAGATATTGCATCATGTAACGAAACTCTCCTTTGCAAAATACATTCATTTTCTTCAACGTACAACAAGCTACAGAGCGTTGATTTACCTACGATTTTCACATAAACGTGTGCATATCTTTTGAAGGACTTTGTATAACGTGGCAAAACCTCATATCGAAAGCTTCAAAAAAAATGTAACCAATCCGAATTCGGTATAATATACAGGGGTTCCCATTTGAAAAATCATATGTTTGGTTTGTAACGGAGTTATGCAGCACTCTGTATAGTTCGATATAATTTCAAAATATGGACCTTCAGCCCATCTACTATTTTTGTTGTTAACATTTCTTATGTCTCTTGAAATAACCCATATACCGAAGTTTGTCGTAAGATTGGTACACCCCCTGTATATATATTTTCTTGTAAATTCAAGATTCCTAAAATTTACAAAATAATGAAAAGTACCGTATTTCGTAATTAGGGAAAATTAATTATCCGTAAATTTTATCTATGGAACAGACCTCCTAAATAACAGTTTCCATCCTTCGAAAAATTGTTTCAATGCCACCTTATTATAGAATATATTTTTTATTGAGATACTTGGTTTTTTATTAGAATATAATATTTATATTATATATGAGTAATTTGTCAAAAATGATCATGTGCTATGACAAAAAAAATGCCATCTTAAAGCCGACACTTTCCTCTTCAAAACGCAGTATTACAATAATTATTTATATCTACATTATAACTGTACAATAGTTTATAATGTACTCCGCCGCGCTTCAGAAAATAGAGTCGCGCGGATGCGAAGCACATACTTAGTTTACCGAATTTTTATTCGGACTAACCATTGCTCGGACGACAGAAGCGCAAAAAACTTTTTTTTGTTGCAAAACACTCCTCCTACACGGTGGTATTTTTTATTATTCTCTAGCTTTCTCCCAGCACGAAATATTGCAAAATTTCGAAAAAAAAAAAGTTTTCCAATTTTTTTTTCTCATTTGGGAAATCGATAGACTGGTAAACTTTTTTTTTATATTAATCTACATACTTTAAGGTATTTATGAAAAAAAATCAGTCGTGTTGCTAATTACTTGTAGTTGTTACCCCTATCGTCTGGCCTACAATAACCTAACGCTCAGGGAAACAAAGCTAATCAATAAAAACGTCTAATGGATTACAAATAAATTGTGACAGTTTTGTTTCAAACTGCAATTTGGTTTGTTTGCTTGAAGAATTGACCCTGCTCCAGTTAAAACGAAAAATATGCACTTTGAACTAATTTTAACTTTTACAATTAATCACAAAAGTTTTTATATTAATAATGAGTTTTATGTACCCAAGACCATAATAACTACACTCCCGAGTTGTGAAATCGGCTCACTTTGCACTTTTCGTTATAAATCAGTTTTATTCGAAAATCATGCTTTTCTTTATTGTTATACTTATAATGAATTATTCACGATTTTTTCGCATCTAGCATTTAAGTGGAAATATTGATAAATTTATGTATTATCTGCTGCATCTCAATCATTCTAAATTGACATTATTATGATTATTGCTGCAATTATTTTTGGTGGAGACGTTAACAGCACAAATCATAGTTTAATGTCAAAATGGTTGTAATTAGAGCCAGTTGGCTTTACTATTAAATGTGAACCGCAGATGGTTGTAACACAGATATGATCAGAATAAATCTCATCACCACAACAATATTAGGAAGTGGTTCATTGGATACGATTCGCGGATGGAATTTATGGGTTCGAAACCTCGTGGATTCATAACTGTGACTCAGATAGGTGAGACGAATATGCAGTCTTATTAACCTTTCAGAACATGTTAAGAACATGTTAAGTATGCATTTCATCAATGACATCATCAGGTTCACCTAGATGACGTCAAAAATAGGTATCCTTACGAATAGCCTGTTTAAAAATAAAAATCGGAGGGTTTCAGGATTTTTCCTCGACGTCGCCGGTTTCCGGAAAAACGAATTTATTCCTTTCATTTGTACCATAATGTATATACACAGAGTGGCCCAGAAATCTGGAAACGTCCAATTATCTCGTAAACTGCTATTTCTAATAGCACAAAATTTGCTTTTATATTATTAGTAACTTTGGTTTTTCAAATTCATTACCCTGTATATTCAGTCATTATTAGAATCTCCTATTCAACACGAGTTTAACCATATATGTAACACTTACGATTTTATTCAGAATAGGTCTTAAATACATAAAACAGTGGGAAGTAGGGTAGGGCGGGGCTAGTTGAGCATAGGGGTAAGTTGGGCAATCGAAATATCTCGAAAACTATACACGGCACGAGAAGGCATCAAATAGCGAAAAGAAGGAGTCGCGGGATGCGAACTCATCACGAGACTGCCAGTGGCGACTACTCGATCGAGTGAAGTACAAACGCGCATTGTTTTTTTTTGTAACCAAAAGTGAAATAATTATAAAGCGGAATATTTCGTCTGTAATAGTTATATGTTATCCGATTTTAATCAGGTGAGTGTTAAACTTCCATACATTCACAGTACTTTTGATATGTATAAATATTTAGGGTATAATTCTAACAGGTTTTTGACAACCTCACTTTTGTTTTTAAATTTCTGATTGGGGTTAGTTGAGCTTAACTAACCCCACGACTTAGAACTAAAGTTATATATTCTTTTTATTCTTTTTAGGATGCGGACTTACAAAAGAAAGACTACGAGATGTTACTTTACTCAAAACTTAAATGATGCTGCAAACCCACTAGCCTTGGTAGGGCAACATCATTTAATGCTCAGATGCTTAAGATACATTGATGTTTTGTTGATTCTATTTTCGGTTTATTATTCAAATAGAATTACTTTAATCGGGTTGTTTTGTCACTAAGAGACTATAAATAAAAAGTTCAGTATCAAACAGAAATTTTATTTCATGTCTAGTTAACATTTAACTTATCATTTGGTTAGAAATTCAAGTGCTCAATTTGCCCCATACCCTTGCTCAACTTACCTCACCCATGGGGTACGTTGAGCATACTTGACTTTCTGCATTTAATCAGCTGTAGCTCTCAAATTTGACTCCTAAGAAATAAATTACTATGGACACTTTTGCAAACAGATAAATTCGTGATCCTTCAGTATGCATAACAAACCATTAATACTTATCGTTGAGGAGCTATAACCGCTCAAATGAAAAAGTGCTCAACTAGCCCCGCCCTACCCTATGTAGATTTGAAGAAATTTGAATATTTAAATGTAGAATGCTGTGATTTTGTTGATTGGGCCATTTTTTATCGAAGGGAATTAAACGTCAGATAAATATGAACTTGCACCCACACTGAGAAACTTGCTTAGAGCCAATTTTAGGGCGGGTTTATCAATGCTCGGTTAAATATTGTAGCCTTCGGCTAAATCTTAGCTGTTGGTCAAAGTGTTTATCAACTTCCAGTTTGTATTAGCTGGCAGCCAAACTTTCGGCTACCCTAGCTGCCACTATCAAGTTTAACATACAGTTAAATACGAGAAAGAGGTGTTCCGTTATTCTAAATTAAATTTGATTGTGTTATTATCGTTTAGGGTGAAATCGAGAAGCTTATTTGATTCATTTATAGTAGTTTAGTAGCATCCAGGTTCTGGGTGTATTTTATTTCATTGTTATTGTCAATGGATCTTGAGGAACTTGACGACCTTTTCGATGAAGAGCTTGGAGCTTGGCGAAATATTGGAATTTTTGAATTTTTGAAGAGCTCGATGATGTCGAGTTTATTACTCGGTTTCGACTATCTAAACCCAGTGTTCTCATGATACTCCAACAAATTCCAGCTTTTCTCGCCAAGTCACAGTATCCGTCTTTTTGCATTCTATTATACTTTTATGGTGAACGGCTACTTTTATAAGTACCTAATTGTCGCTCTGACTCCGTGAAATCGGGAAATCTTTTTTTTGTGTGGACATGCTCAGATGCAAACAACTCAACAAAGCACAACATAGACGAATTAAAAATAACAGTACCACAATTTTGACACTGACAAGTTAAATTTTTCACGATGTTGTCAGAGTAAGCTTACGGTGAAATAGAAAAATAATAACTTTCACCTCTATATTCTTGATTCAGTGTTTTATAACAAAATATGCGAATAAAATTGATAATATTATGTATATTTCATGTAACGGGTGATCCTCCTTACACTAAATTAAAATGAGAAATTTACACTCTGACAACATTACACCGACGTTCATAACCCGAACAAGGTTTTCAAATGCTTATAATTACACTTAGCCTCCAGTTAGCTAGCTGTCAGTTATGTGGTGCATTGATAAACGCTTTTTATTGTAACCGAGACTTTGACTGGCGGCTAGAGATAGCTGAGGGCTACGTAGCTGACAGATTTAACCAGGGATTGATAAACCCGCCCTTATGGGATATGATTTCAGCAAACTGGAACTCCGGCTTCGGCGTTAGATGAGATATTTCCCGGACGATCGATTAGTAGATGATGTAGAATTAAATGGCCTCCACGATCACCGGATTTCAATCCTAAAGATTTTTTTTATTGGGGATACATGGAGAATTTCGTCTACAAATAGGCGTTGCCATACTTATGTTTTATGCATTTTAGACCTTCCAGACTACATAAAATCATAAGTGTTACATATGGGTGAACTGGTATTGAATAGGAGATTCCAAAATGACTGTAAATACATTGTGAAGAATTTGAAAATTGAAAAATACTAGTTATATAAGATGAACGGCAAATCTGGCAACATTGCAAATTTTGTACAATTGGTACTAACAATTTACAGGATATTTCGCCGTTTCCAGTATTTTGGTCATACATTTTGTACGTAGTTTGTTGTATATCGGCAACTTTGTTCGATACTGATTAAAATAGTTGACAATTATCACTTTTGATCTTTTCCCTGTGCTGTTAACATAGAAATTTCAATACGCTGATCATCGATTCGACGAATCAAAGTTTTTAAAAACAGCATTGGATTAATAAATCGAAAACCCACACGCAAATAACATTTTTCAATTTCAATGCTTTAGTTACAAAACTCTGGGCATAAAATATAGTTAACCGTGAACCATTAACCCCAGAGATAACTAAAATAAATGGCCAGCAAGAGAAAAACCTGAGACAACATTTCGTTCTGTTCTACTTTATATTCTTCTTTTCGCGTTTATTAATAAGAAAACTAGAAATGAACCTTTTTAAAATGTACTGATGAAAATTATCTTTTTGTTTTATAATTCCTCATTCCCCAGAAATGATATTTTATTTATAAATGCAAATAGCGCCACGCAAAACAAAATTTAGTCTACAAATGACTCCCTCCCACCGAATTTCGAAGGTAAATGTCTACTTAATATCAGACTGGGCTACGATGGTAATACTTGAACCTGAGAGTTATAAATCAATTATTGGTCACTATAGAAGCGCCGAAGTGTCGTTTGCTATTGTATTTTATCACAAATCTAGTTTATTTTCAGAAATTCTACCACCAATTTAGCGCATAAAATATTTACGAACTTAAAAAACCATTAGTAAGTAAATTACAATGCATTTGGCCTGCTTTGAAACAATTAATACTGAATAGTATAATGTTAGCAAAAGCGATAAAAATATGAAAACCTTGAGTTATTGAATTGAGTTTTCAATAAAATAATTCTGAATTCCAGTATCATGACACGATGTGTTTTTACAAAAATTTCATTAAAATTCGGAAAACGTACCTCATAATGTAGAGCTTTCGTGTAGGTCACAGTCACGCATTTTGGAGCCGCAAAAACCTTCCAAGGACATTCTATTTGTTGGAAATGACTCCAGAATAATAAGGTCGTGCATTCCAAATTAATGTTTGGTTGAATTTATATAATTATTTATCTTTTACCATAATTTTGTGCCATGGCAAGGATACTAACTTTTGTTACGAGTAAAAAAATTCACCACTATTTATTAAAACTTCATATCTTGTACGTATTTACTCGAAACATGTGCGAGAATATTACTCATACATTCAATTGGAATGTAGAAGAGTACTATTTCTACTTGTTGTTCACTATTTTTATTCTATGTCCTAGATGATAAAGGCAGATTTAGACATATCCAGTAGCTGGCACTAGTCTCACTGGCACGCCAGCTAGAACACTGCCAGCTCTGGACCATGTCGTTTACATGAGTCCAGTCCAGTCTGTCGTTAATGTGTACTTGTGATCAGGTGCGTTACAAAACTGACAATGTGGGGAAAAGCCGGCTGCTTAAAAGAAAATGTTTCAAGACAATTTCCGCGCTATCACTACAGGAGCTCACTGATATGGGGACGTCTTTGCTACAACAACTGAGAGGAGAAGATCCCTCTGAGTACAGATTGGCGTTACGTCTTACGTCACATAATTCTGACGAGTTACTGTCCTGTTAGAAAGCTTGATTCAGCATCAAGACACTGTGATGAGAGAGACATTACCGGCAAAAATAAAATTAAAAGTTACATTGTCAAACCTAGCTACTGGAATGGTGGAATGTCTTATCGAAGCCTGAGTTATATGCACCGTGTTTCCCAACCCTCTATATCACAATTTATACCCGAAGTATGTCGCATAAACATTCGTATTCTCGGTAAAGTTGAACCAACTTGAACGTTTCTATTTCGTTTAGTTTTCGTGTCATTTTACCGCTGTCACTGTTCACTCTACAGAATGTGCCAACGACTGGCACAACGTGCTTAGACATTTCCACAACACTGGCTCGGGTGTTACACAGAAAGAAAAAGTAGCCACTATACAATCAAAAAATGGATTGAATCAATCATTCTGATCCATAAAACTCAGCCGATACGCAATGTGATTAAGATAATCACTTGCATGTAATTGACTAATCACCAAGTATTAATACAATCACACAAGTTATTGATTCGTTGTATGTATGAAGATCGATATTGATGTCCACAGATCAGTAAACAATCATTGTAGACATCAATCCAATCATTTTGTTTATTAACTTGAAGAACAAACTTGATCCCCTCTGTCCAGTAAATAATCATCATCAACATTAATTCAATCATATTGTTTATTAATTTGGAGAGCAGAATTGATCACCACTAGGAATTAACCTAATCGTTATTGTAATTGATTTAAACGTTATATATTTTGTACTTTGACTGCCTATATTTTCTAGAGATGAGTGCTCGCCTGCAATGTTTTCAACAATAATAATGTGTGCATGATTGAATCAATAGCTTATCAAATTAATCAAACTCATTATCTGCTGACATTATACATCAAAATTATCAATTCAATCCATATTTTTGTATTAAAGAGCGCATGTACTGTAGAGCCTATAAATTGTGGCTCATGCAAGACTTACCTTGTTCCCAAACTTAGCTGTTTGAATCATGACTTCAGGCATTAATAAAGACCTTGAACTTTTTGCAGATGAGAAATTTGTGCTAATCCTAATATTGCTGGATACAGATTTAGAATTGGTATAGTTAAGATACTGTTGAAGTATGCGCATACAGTAGGTACCTACTTATAAAAAAATCGTATCACTTATGATGTCGTTTGTAAATATATTTTTTCTGTTCTTACTGTGTGAAATCCCTTGGAAATGATACAATGTACATCGAAACTTATACTACCAATAGTATTACTACAGCGAAATTATCAAGAGTCTTATACCTATTATTTTTGTTTATATGCAAATCAAGGTAATAGTAAAATGGGTTATAATAAAAAAAATATTATTAAATGATATATTTCTATTGTTCTTCAAATATTCTCAGAGTATATTCACTATTGCGCATGATCGGTAATTCTCAAACTTAAAAAAGTGTATTTCAAAAATATGTCCATTCCATCCCCATTTTATTGGTATGTACCATATAATCATGTAGGCTCCACAACAAGGCGGCATCACACCCAGCAAAATTATCTAAAATAATAGATTTTCATTTGTAAACTACGTTTCAGGTTATGCGTAAAACTATAAATTCTTACTTTCATTATCAGTTACAGTCGTCAGTCTATCCAACATTGTTTTGATGTTTTTATCTTTGACGTGCTGCTCATCTCCAAGAAAGGATAATATTGCAGGAAATTCAGATCTCCAATCCACAAGAATATCCCTTTGTTTTGAATGCTGCTCCACATAATGTTAGATCACTCACCTACCACTTACACTACGAACACAGTAACAATTTTAATGCACAATCAAAAATCAAAATGGTCACCAACGCGAAACCACATGTTTTCACTTCACTCACTCGAAAACAAATCAGAGTCTCAGCTCAGTTGCAATTAGTGTCTTGCTATTGAAACAGGTATCTAGGGTGGGTTTTACGGAAAGTCAATAATTCTTGGTAATTATCGTAATTATTCAAAGTATTAAAATGATCAAAACAGTAGCATTAATTCAATCAAAAAAGTGATTGGTTTATTTACTTTGGAAATGGATTTGAGTTCAACCGTTTTATTTAATAACTTATACATCAACTTAATGCATAGCTGTGATCAAGTTGTTCTTTAGAGTTTAATTATCACAGACATTATAACGATCATTGAAATCCTTACATTCATCATAAAAACATTATATTGATTTCCGTAAACATCAATAACTATGCGCTAATCTGATTAATACAATCACCTTATTAATAGTAACGATGCTACCAAAATAATTATAGTAATGCTTAGTCTGATCAAATAGATCAAATTTGTGATTAAAATCGATCTATTCCGGTCAATACAAGCTGGTGATTCATATAAGGTTCGATATTTCTTTCTGTGTAGGAGGGACGCGGGTGAGGTCTACTGGCAGCAAAAATTGACAAGCTCTCTATTTGAGACAGCACTGTCTGACAGCACTGGACTGGCCCAAAAAAGTTTTTACATGGACCACTATCACGCCAGTGCTGACGTCTAAATCTGCCTTATGACTCCAGGCGCAAGGTATTATTATTGATATTTTTATTTCCATATTTTGTTGATAAAAGAATAACTTATTTTTCACAGATAAAGGTGATTGGCATAAAATTTCCATATGTACGGGAAAAAAGCGTGCTTCTTATCACTACCAAAATACCAGCCTAAGAAATCTTCCATTTTATGAAAAAATTAAACGCCAAAACTACAGACTAGAACTCAATCCTAATAAGCAGCATATACTCATCACCCCACCATGGAAACTATCTATCCCTAAAATGGATTTTTCCCTACAAAGATATCCAAAACATTCGTACTCCCAATCAATTATAAAAGCTAAATATCTAGAAACGATATCGCAATATCAAGGCTATCAACTTATTTTTACCGATGGATCCAAGAATAAGGATGGAGTAGTTGCAGCTGTCTACCATGACAAACACTCCGTAGCTACGAAACTTAGAAAAGAATGTAGCATATTAACCGCCGAGCTGTACGCTATTAAGGAAGCACTAAAACTCTGCACATATATTGATTCGAATGTACTCATTATTACGGACTCATTGAGCGCCCTACAGGGATTGAAAAAAATATATTCCAATCATACCCTCTTATCAGAAATTAAGGAAAATTTACAGAATCTGGTACCTACTGAGAAATAATGAAATAAAATTTCTCTGGGTTCCATCGCATGCAGGAATCGAAGGCAATGAGAAAGTGGACCAAATAGCCAAAAATTCAATTACAAATCCCACAATTGATAATACTTCCTTAATTCCTCTAACAGACATTAAAACCACCATCAAGGACCATATTTATAACACCTGGCAGCAATTATGGAACGTGAACGACGCAAAGCTTAAAGAAGTCAAACCTCGAGTAAGATCAAAGCTACCTCTTCCACGGGGAAGAAAAAACCAAATAATTATCAACCGCCTCCGCATTGGTCATACAGCATTGACGCATCTACACCTCATAACAAAAGAAGAACCACCAAAATGTAATTGTAATATACAACTTTCCACTAGCCATATCCTAAAAGGCTGTCCACAGTACCATCAAGCCAGAACGATAGCACAATTACCTGAACAAATTGAAGAGTCCCTAGTTTTAAAAATGGACAATGTGATAAACTTTCTAAAGAACACTGATTTATTTAGCAAAATTTAAAATTTATGTTTGTATTTAATATGTTTATATAATATAATATTACATAATATCCAATTAACTGGAATTTAATTTCGAAAAAATAGCAAGATTCAAGATACAAACAAATACAAGAAAAAAATTCCTGAAGAACGGTCGCATACAACTTAAACAGTTCAACATCTTCAAACCCTATGTGGAAAAGGCTGAGAAAAATATCGGAATAAAACAAATTTGGACAAAAACCGTTTTCAACTCATAGCCACAGTGGAGTAGGTATCAAGTTACAACTGAATTATTTCGAGCACACTACTTAGGGTAAATTATACTAACGTATAGATTATAATGACCAAGACAACAGCATACTGAGCAACAAATATTTTACCTTCCACAATCTCATTGATTTGGATACTCAAATTGCGAATAAGAAAGATTGCGTTCCAAATTTTATCAATATCATTATTAACCTTCACTCATGATCTATTTAAAACTCATGCAGCAATTTCTGGCAAATCTCTTCTTTCTTTTTTCGAGTTTAAGCTAACGGTACCATCCATAGTACCAGTAAAATCCTTCAACATTTGTGAGGGAGTGTTACAGGGTGAAGTACTCACCCCCTTGCTATTTGCCTTATTTCTAGCGGACATCGAAGACTTTTTCAAAAACCGTGGAGCCAAAGGTATCAATGTTGATAATGTTAATGAAATTCTCATGCTCTTATATGTCGAAGTGATTTTAGGTCACTCTGAGATCGATATATCACGAAAATTGACCGTCAACAATGCCAAAACCAAAATAATGTGTTTTTCTAGAGGTAATTACAATGTAAAAAATAACATCAAATTTACATTCAAACACCACCACATTGATTAAAGTAACACCTACAATTACCTTGGTGTTACTTTTACCTCCTCATCTTTATTCCGTGAAATGGCAGATAGGAGTAGCGCGAAAGCAAAACAAGCAACGGGAGCTCTTATACCTGTTTTATCTAAACTTAAAATTGACTGCATGCAAACAAGGTTTCAACTTTTTGACGCACTAGTTACAAGCACAATGTCCAATTGTATTTCTGTTTGGGCACTTCGTTATGCTGATATTCTTGAGCAAGTCCATGTTCAATTTTTAAAACGTATCCTTATGTTATCAGTGTCAACACCCAGCTATATAGTTAGAGTAGAGTGCGGTAGAAGCAAAATCTTATATAATATATTTAAATGGACGTTAAACTGGTTAACGAAAATTCTTATGATGGATGACTTACCGCAAATTGTGCTTCTTCCGTCATTTGCATCTAATTGAATATGATAGCAAGTACAACTGGGCAGCTCAGGTAAAAGCTTTTTTTACTTTCATTGATACCAATCTTACTTGAAATAATCTCTCCCTTCGCTTTTACAGATTAATAGAAAATCTCTCTTACTTAAATTTGAAAATAAACTTCTGGAATTAGATATTTCTCTCTGCCAACAGTCATCCTTTTTTTTTATTTAAAGAGAAACCGCATCAGCCATGTAGGCTATTAGCGACCAATGTACACTTACAAATTACAATTGGTGAATAATTTTCAAACACTTCAAATAATTTAAAATATTTTCTGTGGTGCACGTGCTAAACACTTCATTTAAATTATACGGTATGTTGAACAATGTTCGTTCTTCACTATACATAGGGCACTCCACTAATATGTGCTTGACGGTTATCAACTCTTCACATAAATCACATTCTGGTGGTGGATCCTCGGAGAAACAGTCATCCTTCCTTCCCATATATAAACATTTAACAGTATCTGCGTCACGACAAAAATTTCTGTGCCTAAAAATGCCCATCCAAATTACAAGAACTATCGCGCAGCTTCGGATATGTAACACATCCTCCTTAAAGTTTACGTACAAAGGCTGTACCTATCAGATAAACCTGCACAATTTGTAACCAGAAGGAGTCAGAAACGATTGAGCACATACTTTTGGATTGTCCAATAAATTGTAGTATGAAATAAGCCACCTCAAATTACCTAGCCGATATCAATGCTGCAGCTGATTCACTGAATAATATTACAATAAATTCAGCTAAAGCAGAGTTAACTGTATAAACCCTCACTTCGTGGAATCTACTCATCATATGGTTTTAAATGAAACTAACTGTTTTTAAATGACTCCACAATATATTTGTAAATGTGTAAATTGCAAGTAAATTGACAATTGTCAATTTACTTGCAATTGCTAGCTATATTTGGAATGTTCTAAAACTCAGAGCCTTTATAATAAATGAGTAACTAATATTCATTTTATCATTGTAAACAGGTTTATATATTGTTCTCACCCTTTCCATAAAATTGTAGGTATTTTAAAAGGAAATAAACTATCTATCTATATCTACCAGTCATCAATTTAACAGTTTTTAGCATCAATAATTAGTGATGAGCAAAATCTGCCTTATTTTTGCAATATTGGTCTTGTTATTGCGATTTTGCAAGACCAAGAACATATATACACTAGCAAGACCAAGACCAAGACCAAAAAAACAAGAAGAAGACCAAAGCCAAGAACAGAATGCAAGAATAAACTGAAAACTACTAGTCTCCTCTCCATATATATTTCTAGGTCTTTCTATTTTTTCGTTCAGCTCCACCCTGCCTCCCATATTTGTATAACTATGTTATCTTCGTTCATTCTTGTCAGGTGTCCGAACCATCTAAGTTGAGTCTGCTCTATTTTTGATAGTAAAGGATCCACCTTGAGTTTAGTTCTAATTTCTTCGTTTTAAAATCCGTCTAGCTTTGTTACACCTTCTATTCTTCTTAGTATTTCCATTTCCATCGCACTGATCTTTAATTTAGTCTTTGGGTGAGTATCCATGATCTACTTCCATACGTTAAGGTGGGTACAATAGCAGTTTTATAAATCTTTATTTTGGTTGTTTTGTTGACCTCCCCTTACCAAGTAGGTAATAAGTAACAAACTATTTGGGCAAGACCAAGATCAAGACTGAGTACGCAAGACCAAAACTGAATATGCAAGAACATGACCCATATCAAGGATACAAGTATTTGAGCAAGACCAAGACCAAGGCAGGCAAGACCGAGGCCGAGAATGTCTTGAATCAATAAACTTTCTGTTTTTATTCCATTGCCATGGATAAGTATTGTTTTAGTTTATAAAAACATTCATTGGAATAAATACCTGCAAATAGACAGAACATGTATATATTCGGATAAACAAAGCTCATCTTTGGAAACATTGAATAAATAGTTTTTTAACAAATTTGAATTCAGTTATGTAGAATGAAAGAAGCTGTTTTGAAATATTGATTTCACGATGTATCTATAGTTATTATTGAATTAATATAGTTAATTTTACAATGCAAACTGGATTGAATTTGTTTGCAATCTTTTTTCCAGCCTTTGAAAGTTTTCAGCAAGAAAATTTCCCTCTGCTTAAAGTCGGATACAATTTTGTATCAATAACGGCGGATGTTACCTAGATCCTCTGTAATAACGGATTTAGCAGCCATTTTAAAAGAAATTTCCTCTGTTATACCATGAATAATTTTTCAGACATTGTGTTATACAATTATTAATTTCTTATATAAGAACTTCCCTTGGTGGTATTGCTTTTTGTTGAAAAATCTAAGAATCATAATTTGAGTATGGAAATCAATTTAATCAATCCAAGTAACTACCCATTTGAAACAATAATAGAGACACCTTAGTGAAAATACTGAAAAAATGGGAGCAATTCCGTCGAATGATTTTGTACAATTGATTGAATTCTATTCTTGGAAACAAACATTCCAATCGGTTTTTAGAATAATAAATCTTCGAGGTTTCCAGTGTTATTTAACATATCAGACGGAACTAAGCAGAAGATAGTATCTCCAACATTGCCCACTGACCTTGCCGAACTCACGTAAGGTCACTAACGCCAATTTAATCGGTCTTCAGTTCATATGCTCAAAATACAATTTAATGTATAAAAGTCACGTATGAATAATTGAAATTTGTTGGAAAAATCCTTGGCAATTTTTTCCGAAAACTTTTAATGTCACCATTTTTTGAGTGCCTTGAAACTTAGAAGTTTATAGAGCACTTGAAATCATTATGAGTATATAAAAAATTAGAAGGAGGATTTTCATTTTTAAAATATCATTTAAATTTTTGAAAATACTCAAAAAAGCACCCCAATCTCTTGAGTCACCCATTTTATTTTGATAAACTTTTTGGTGAACTTTAGTTTAACTGCTCTGTAGTAGTGCTGTAATTTGAATTTTTATAATTAATTTTAATACTTATAGATTTCAAAAAAGCATTTGACAGTGTCTCCCGAAGTAAATATTACAGGATATGAAAGAGTTGGCAATATCATCAAAGCTGATCAGATTAACAAAAATGTCTATGGAACAATCACAGGCAAAAGTAATAACAAGAGAAGGAGGCACGGAAGAAATCTCGATTGAAACAGGAGTAAGACAATGAGACGCCATATCCAACACACTCTTCAACATTGCTTTAGATGGAGCAGTAAGGCAGACTGAAATAAGTCGAACAATTGCGCAAGCTTCGACGCAGGTAGTAGCATATGCCGATGATATAGCGTTAATGGCAACAGACAAGAGAAGCATGGAAAACGCATTGTTAACTCTCATCAGAGAAGCAGGGAAAAGAGGACTACAAATTAACGAAGAGAAGACAAAATATCTCATATGCTCAAGAAAAGAGAAACCGAACATAAAAGAGATAAATACCTAGGGGTAATTATTACCAGCAATAACAATCGAAGCGAGGAAATAACCCAGCGAATACTGATGGGCAATAAGATATTTTGGAAGTACAAAAAAATACTGAAAGATGGAAATTTGAGTAAACAAACAAGGCTGAAAGTATATATAAAGCGTCAATACGCCCAATTGTAACATATGCAGCGGAAGTCATTTGCCTTACAACCAAGGACATAGAAAAACTAAAAATATTCGATAGGAAAATCATACAAAGAATCAACGACCCCAAAAGAATAGACAACGATCAGTACAGGAGCCTATACAATAATAAGAATAAAGATATTCTAGAACGAGAAGATATCGTTAATGTAATTAAAGCACAAAGACTACGGTGGTGGGGACACATTCACCGCAGACAACCAGAGGAGCTGATGAGAAAAATCACTACATGGACACCACAAACAACAAGACCAAGGGGAAGGCCAAAAGAAAAATGGAGGAATCAAATAATCGAAGACATTAGAACTCTTGATATTAGAAACTGGAATTAGCTGCGCCAGGACAGAAAGAAGTGGAGAGAAATTGTGGACAAGGCAAAAAAAAACAGAAAACTATGAAGAAGAAGAGATCTCAGATAACAAGGCGGAGTGATTCACCGCAATAAAGGAATCTAAGAGCTCCAAGATGGAGCGCTAATCATTTCTACGGAAATGTGAAGGCTAATATATATAATATGGAGGTGAATTTGAAAAAATGTACAAAGCATTTCAATAAGAACACCCCACATAATTCAGAAGGCGGCACTTGTATGAAAAAATTAAATAACGCTTCAAAAGGGGGACATCTTTTTGCTCATATGTATACGTTACAACTTCAACCTCCTTTCCCTTATGGTCACCCTCCTAATATTTTAAATTGAACACCCTACACATTATTGTATTTTTTTATTCTCCTTTACCAGAAGATAACAAAAGCGTATATACCTACAAGTGAAAACTCAATCAGTTGGGAAACTGATTGAGTTCGAGTTTGTATGCCAGACATCAAAATCACAACAAAAATATGGATATAGAAGAAACGCGAAAACGGTAAATACCTGAAAAAAGGTATATCGAAGCCATCGAAGACCTAACAGAGGAAGGAGTACCGATATGTAAGGCGAAAGAAAGACAGGAAACAATAAAAAAAAGATCACAAAGCTATGGGCCTGAAATGTCCATACCCTTCTATGTCTTGGAACCAGCTGAGGTCCTGTGACAGGTTCCCTCGTAAACAAGTCGATTTGGAAGACTTTCACAAATTGTGCTCTCATTGACATCAATTCTACGCAAAGTTCGCACCAAAATATTGGATTTAAACAACCTTGAAATTTCAATTTAAAGATAATAGTAATACACCAAGGTGATGAAGACTATTATTATTGACCGAGCACCAACATTATTTTGCGACGGGCTCTGTACCGAGCGGTAAAAGGTGCGAGGATTATAACTGTCTTCACCATCATGGTGTATATACAATTTTTTCAACTACTAGCCAAATTTAGGACAAAAATTAAAAATAATTCACAAACGCACCACGAGAAGCGTTTACTCCGTCGTTTGACTGACAAGTACAATATCAGTTTGCGATATATTACGAAACGTACTCGTTATGTCATTTTTGGTTAAGCAAGAATTTTAAAGATCGTCTCCTGGGTATACTTACAAAATTATGTTGCAAAAGTTTTTGTTGAACTACTATTCCTGAATTCTCAAAATATTTGAATCGTCCATTATTCACATAGATTAACAATAGAAAAAATTATTAACCACTAATAAAGAAATTCAACTTCTCAGTTGACTAGAAGAAGCAATCATTGTCAACTTCACAGCTATTAGTGGAAAAAAAAATATTATTTCCATTTACTTAATACAACATAGTCTATAAATAATAAATTCCTAATTCCACAGCGTCTATTGTAAATGATATTAATTAACTAAGATTGAAAATTTTCAATTTCAAAAGAATTTTGTATTAACTTTCACCTTTCCAGCTCTACAACTCAAAAACTGTTGATTAAAGAGCGTTTGCTCGAAGAAACATTTTTGAAACAAATTCAATTCCCCACAGAAGCTTTAAACTCATTTCATTTGAAAAAAATGTAATATCGAATTATCGAGATGAACCCGAAAAAAAAATGTCTCCTGATTTTTATAGGAAATCGAATTTTTAAAGTTGCGAAGCCACTAATTGATTTTTTTCTATAAACTATCAAATTTTCAGGTAGGATCAAAAAAATACACCCCAATATACATTTTATTCTTTGCTACACTCTGTAAATTGTATTTTATGAACGTATTAAATCTTCCATACTTAAATCTCAGCAATGCTCCACCATAACTCCAGCTTATTCCAAGACCCAGCTTTAAAAGACATATCGATAAAGATTAGGCTGCATCCCTTGTATTTTCAGCTTAAAGCTTCGTCTCGATTCGCAGCTCGCATTCCAACCGAAAGAGGTCATTCACCGATCCTAAAATAGCACACAGAGTTTATTTATACACCTTATTTAAAGCTGAAAGCTGCAACCTGCCGTATTATGTCGATAAATGCAAGCGCTATTTGCGTTAAGTGAATGGACGAAAGTTTTTGAATAATGAAAATGTGGAAAGTAGGCCAATCGTCGTCATTTGATATCTAGGATAATAAAAAAACTCGGTTTTCCCGTTCAGAAGTAAAACTAATCGATATACACGTTGTCTGTTTGATTTGAGGCAATTCGATACGATTTTCCGGTTTGATTGAAA
Source organism: Galerucella pusilla (assembly GCA_910591695.1). NCBI lineage: Eukaryota > Metazoa > Arthropoda > Insecta > Coleoptera > Chrysomelidae > Galerucella > Galerucella pusilla. Next base: position 51,013 of record CAJUYI010000592.1, on the reverse strand, counting down.
ACGGCAGCTGGTAATAACTTGGAACAGATGATGGTTTGTCTTTTGTGGCTTTTCCATTATGTTTCTTTTTTTTAGCGGAGGTAAGAGGTTGCAAACATACTGATATTATTTATAATAGAAAGTGGTGAGCCTAAAAATATCTCTTACAAAAATCGGTAGAATAGGCATGTGTTTGAACAAAAATCGCCAACCAGAAACCAAACAACATTTTCCCCAGACAGTCCTATATAATGGCGTTCGCAATGAAATAACCTTCATTTATCTAACAGTTGAGAGTGAATTACGAGAAACGATTTGTTTATACACCTGTGAACCCAAACAAGCAAGTAACACTTTAACAACGATGCACACTTAATACACCAAAATTAACGTTCTTCTTCGTGTCGAAATTAGTCGCTAAAATAAGTATATTTAATGTCAGAGCACTACGTTGTTACAGCCTATAGTCCGGTTGCAAAATAAGACGCAGTTTGGTGAGGTGAGTCAGCGAGAGCCACGGCGAGATTTTGTGAACCAAATAATAGTATTATGATACACCAAGGTGGTGAGGAATATTGTTATTGACCGGGCACCAATATTATTTCGCGAGGGGCTTCGCCCTGAGCGGAATAAGGTGCGAGGTTTATGAATGTCATCAACACCAAGGTGTATATGTTACCGTGAAAGACCGAAAGTAGTGAATGTCAACATTCGCCGGTGGATGTCGACAAATGTCAAATGCCTTGGTGAAAGTCCGAACATTTCTTAATTCTATTATACATTCGGACATTCACCGGCTATGTCCACAAACATAAATGAGGTCTGGTGAATCACGGACACTGCAGGTCGCGACAAGTTTTTAGACGGTTCCAGCCCCGGCACGTCTTCATCTCAAGCACTGAATGACCCTCAACATGACACGTCTCCATCTCAAGCACTGACTGATCCGCCACTTAGCACATCTTCATCTCAAGCACTGACTGTTCAGACACCTAACAGATCTTCATCTCTCAAGCACTGACTGAACAACACGAGCTAATTTTTTTAAAAAGATTAGCTGCGAAAGAGAATCTTCTACTTCGAGCAACAAAAATGTTGCGAACCTCAAAAAAAAGTATCCTCCTGCCCAAATTGGTGATACCGTAAGAATACAAGTCCCTGATGTCGACCGTGGTCGTACAGATCCTTAAAATGTGTTAGCAGTTGTTGTTGGTATAGAGGATTCAGACTTTTATAGATTATCTAACAAACATGATACCTTGAAGCAGCTTTTCACCCGTAATCAGTTCGTAATTTGTAAAGAAAAGTGGAGGGCAAGGCTATACACGTTGTAACTGCAAAAGAAAGTATTCCACGGCTAAATGCAGCTGTAAAAGCAAGGAGCTTTTGTGCAAATCGAAATGCCACGGTAGTTTATGTTGTTGCAATAAATAAGATGTTCTTATTTTTTATATTTCATTTTAAATTTTTATGTATGCATCAAGAAAAGCGTTTATCCCGTCGTCTGACTGACAAGTACTCTGTCAGCTTTCGATATATATTATGAACGTACTTGTTATGTCATCAGTCATTTTTGTGTTAAAGACAATCTCCTGGGTATACAAAATTATGTTGCACAAGTTTTTGTTCAACTTCTATCCCCGAATTTTCAAAATATTTGAACTTGTCCATTATTGACCTGGGTT
>CAJUYI010000592.1:12697-24349 GCA_910591695.1 Galerucella pusilla | reverse complement strand
TTTTTTGGTATTGCGGAAAGCACTGCTAGATCAGCCATAGCTACCTGGATGGAGAGGAAAACCTACACGTACTGGGCAGACATACCGAGGCCCTCTCACTCGAAGGTACACTACCCTTCGAGTACAAAAAATAGGTAGATCCTGGAATGGAGTGGAACAAACCTACGCATTCTGACGGGAATGCTTACAGGACATTGTCGAATAAATTAACATCTAAAGAAGATGGGTCTGCTTCAGACCTCGGACTGTCGATTCTGTGATTTGGAGGACGAAACTGCGGAGCACATACTATTCTTATGCCCAGTCTTGGGCAGGGTAAGGTATAATATATTCGGCTTCAGTACCTTAGAGCCGAACCACTCCAAAAAAGTATCACCAAATACAACCATGGACTTCGTCAGAAGCACTGGCTTGTTGGGTGAATTGTAATCCCTAGGGGTGAGCCACAATAGACCTAACGAAGGTCGCAGTGGAGGTGGCCAGAAGGCCCCACTCACATAGAACCTTACATAACCTAGTTCCCTTGATATATAAATAGCCATTAAAATTCTTAGATTCAATAAAAACGTTGTTGATGCAACAATATTGCCACTATATGCGTCCAATAATATTATCAGGCTTACAAAAAATTAATATAATTGAGAAATTGAAGTTTAAGTTTGGTTTCACTTTATTCATTCACTCAGTCTGTTCAATGGAACAAAATTTCATGTACTTCGTACCAAAATCTTGGAAAATGATAAAGACTGAAAATAATTAAAGTACTTCATATCATGTTTTTCTTACGCACTTCGTTAACGTACTATAGGCACAGATTATAAAGAGAACAGATACGAAAGCTTGACAGAGAACAGTAAAAAATATCCATCGTCGTATGTCGACTCCATTCGGGCTGCTTCGCGAAATTTCTCAACAGGGTTGTCAATTTGCATAATATTTCCTTCAATTCACGATCATAGGTCGAATATTTTATAAGCATTATTTTTAAGGGTGATAGTTATGCAGATACAAATATTCGATAATTACTTGTTTTAAACAAATTTTATTAACATTAAAAGAATTATACAATTAAAAATATTATAATGTATGAAAATTATACCATAAATATATACTTTTTTTCACAAACCATATCCTTGGCAACCATGCTCAATAACAGTGACGGCCTTGCTCAAAACGTCAAAATATGGTCAAAATCACTTGTAGTCTGTGCACAAAATTCATAACGCCATTTTTGTTTGCTTCATTGTTTGAAGGTGTTCAATCGGCGATATTAATTGTGTTATTTGACTAATCGATTGTGCGTTGTGGTATTATTAACTATAAAAATATAGTGGTATAGACTATTCTTCTTATAAAATGAATAAACATCGCGGCGGAGTGTATTGTTCATACAGGGACTGTCCAAATAAATTTTATTCGGAAATAAAAATAAAGTTCTCTCGATTTCCAAAGGATGAGAGTATGTAATTTAATATCCCGGCCTATGATATAAGAAATTTTAAAGTTTTTAATATTAACTTTGGTTCTACAAATTATTATAAAAATTCTCCCTTGCATAGGTATATTGTATTCCCTTTGATAATAAATAAATTGAAAATTATTTGTACTTTAAAATTTGGCTGATCTTTGTAATTATTTGTGTTATCTAAAAATGTATTTATTAATTAATCTCCCAAGAGTAATGACTATTTCTAACAAATCATAAGAATGTAGGTTCATATAGGTATTAAATAAATACATAAATATGTATTCGATTATGATTATTGTTTCAATTCATGGCGCAGTTTTAAAGATTTAGTGGAAACTTCCAAAAAAACTAGATCCGGCACTAGAAATTGTTATTGTCCCCGAGTCAACAGTGCAGTTTGGTAAGAAATTCAGAAAATATTTTAAGCTGGCAACATCGCGGCCATACCAAGTTAAGGGTCCAAGGTCATTGAAGACGGAGCTGAAAATCGTTTAATGTTTTACCGAAATTCGTAGGTATTTGTTCTCTTTATAATCTGTGCTATAGGGTTCTAAAATTGGGAATTGAGAATGGTGTTTCAATCATAATTATTGGAGGACTTTTGAGAATTATTGGAATTTTTATTTTTTTTCATCTGAGCTTAACGTGCTTCGACAGAGCTGGTGATTGTCACAGAAAAATGGATTACAAATATGTACATACAATAACTTATTACAAATTTCCAATTATATTTTACGGTATAGATGAGTAGCTTCCAGGAACTGTAAGACTTTCTTGATTTCGGTGGGACAGTGGAGTATTTCCTTGAGGCTAGACCTTAGGTCAAATTATTGTTGATATGTAGCGAAAAATTGTTTGCAGTTTGTCAGTATGTACTTAACAGTCACTACAATATCATTACAGCTATGGCAAACGAAACGATTTCCTGAAGACATCAGATATCCGTGTCAGTTTGGTGTGTCTGATTGGAAGTCTCCTGATTATAGTAGCTTCTCTCCGTGTTAAAAAGTTAAGTTAAGTTAAGTCATGCTATTACGCCATAGGTGTCACCAAGATTCTTGTGTAAAATTTTTGGAGTGGACTTTTAGATCGGTTGCGAGTGTGTTTTGGGTTGTTACTGGAGGCAGCTTCTTTCGCGTGGCGGTCCGCGGTTTCGTTACCATCATTTCCGATGTGGCATGGAAGCCAGATGGGAGAGACTGATATATCTTGAGCAACGAGAGTTTGATAGATGTCGTGTATGTTCTGGACAATTGGGTGGTCAGTGGAGATTGACTTGATTGACTGAATGGAGGAAAGGGAGTCAGTGCATATCGCAATATTTTTGTGGAGTAGGAAGATGCTTTTGAAAGCATGAAAGCGGTTTTACGTCTCCGAAAGACGGCATATCTACACTATACCTCGTGCTCATTGGTATAATGCCTGAGAGCTGTGATATGCTAGTCCGCTGCAGATCGTTTAGGGCCCGTACAGCCTGCAGCGGACTGGCATACCATATCTCGCAGGCATTATACCAATGAGCACGAGGTATAATGTAGATATGCCGTCTTTCGGAGGAGCCGTAAAACCGAGGTCCCGAGTCCATGGATGTTGGGCTCGTTAAAGAACGCTACCACTGATTGGAACACTAGTGGGTTCGCCAAAATTTCCGCTTGGGGGTAGAGTGCTCCCGGCGTCGGTGATTAGCCTCAGTCGTAGAAATAGACCGACGTTAAGAAACAGAATAAAAAAAATGAAAAAAAATGCTTTGAATCTCGCCTATGTGAACGCTACACATTAAAGGTAGAGTGAAGGAGCTTATGAGTTCGTGCTTCGTGGAAACTGCACAACTAACACCAGAGTCAGTTTTGAAAGAATTTAAACTGTTCATAAACACCATAATTGCAAACTATTTGTCATGTACACTACACTTTGGAACTCAGATACGGACTAATATCAATGGTTTATGCGGCAATTTTTGTTCAATTTAACTTGTTTCATGTTAAAAATGCAACAATTAGGTTTAATAATAATATTAAAGGGAAAAGGCACCCTTGTGACATCTTGTTAAAATTGTCGGTTCAAGAGCTACGGGCAATTTTGTATTGCACCGCACACCTTATTGACGCATTCACGTTCTGAATGTACGATTACAGGAAGCATCCTGTATTGTGAATTGTAAAAACTCCAATGAAATCCCACGTTCATTAATAAACGTGGAAATATTAACAAACCCCCTAAAAATTTATAGCTACATTTCATTAATAGATTAACATTGCCTACCAATGATAAGACAAATCTTCAGACATTTTCAGGTGTTTCTAGAACCTACTGCGTACTAAAAAAGTACGAAAATGATTATTCATGTATATTTTCATACAATTTCACCAATACTGTACTTGGTTTTTGAAAACAAACTCGACGCCTCTAGTGTATTTTATCAATTGACTACTTTAAATGCAGTTCCCAGTTATTATTAATGGTCCGTCGGTGGTAAAATATGTTTTTTCACTCCTCTTTTCACAGGTTTTGAATATGGCCATTAAAACGCCTGATGGAATTTGTGATTCGCTTTGAAATTCGCATTTCGCGTTCCAGATGGAATAATAAATGGTGAACTGGGTAACTATGTAGGGTGCAATTATTAAGGATCCCACAAAAGCTCGTGCAGCTTCATAACCATATATTTTATGTTGCCAGTTTAAATAACTTCAATACTTCACTCGTATGAATGATAAGTTGGTTAGTTTTCGCTCATGTCCTGTTCTTTCTGTTTTCGAATTACGATGAAAGAGTCTTTATACGAGATACTGGACATTCTTATATGGTACATGCGCTACCGCAATTTGTCATCAACGATAAATTATTGTTATTTCAATATTGGAGAGCTCAAGCAATAAGAAAACTTGAAATATGATTAGGAATGCCAACAATGGAAATTCAATCTCATTGATTAAACTGTATTAATGTAAATACCGATTACTATGATCAAAGGAATCGAAATATTAATATTTCAAACGATACTTGATTGTTGAATTGACTTTTCGGGTCCTTACTTTGTGAAATCTACTGTAATCATATTACTAAATGTTTCTAATTATTTCCACTTTAGAGCTGTTTTATGCAGGCGTCTTGTGCCGCTGGACGTACGACGCTAGAGTAGACTCCGTTTCACAAAAGAAGAAGCCAAAAACAGTCTTGTTCATCTAAGTCTCCTTGTAACGACCGTTTCATGCCATTGGCGTTACAAACGATGTTTCATTCCAACAGCTATAGTTGGGATGAAACATTTATTATTGACATTTGAGGTTGTGTTTGAAGCAAACATTTACTGTCAAATATTTTTGATGTTCAAATATTCTAAGACGTTTAGCCAGTTCATCTGTGAGTGTTCTGTGTTTCATTTGATCTAAAACTTTACTTCCTAGAAAAATTATCCACAGTCAAGACCGACAGATTCTAATTTCGTATTAACCTACAGAATGTGAAAACGTTACGCTACTGATTTGAAGTCAAATGTCAATTTTATAATATTCCGCTTTTTTTGGCAACAAGTTCGGGCATAGGATTGCAACTTCATGTGGCTTCTTCTTATGTGAAACGCAGTCTAGCGTCGTGTTTTTCATTTAATGCAATGTATCTAGAATCTGGGCGTTCATACAACGTTAGGCGACATGAAACGCCTGTATGGAAGGGCTCTTGAAGGAAAAATATATGAATATTTTGGATTATTGATAATTATTTCGAAATATTGAAATATTATCGTCAGAATGGCAGAGGCTACATTGGATGTTATGCCTATTTGATATTTAATATTTTAACTAGACCAAATAGAGACCTATACTGGTATTGACGTGATATATTTGAATAGAAAAAAGGAGTTATGATATTACAAATATTGAAGTTTAGCTATTATCACCAGGGACATCTTTTTCCCATTTAAGATCAGTATAAATATGCGTTTTGTCATTTGTGATTTGATAATCGACAATGATACACTTATTTTCTTCATTGAGCATTCCTCCTTTTCGCTATCTTAATTTTAAATAATGATGTGAAGAAAACCTCACACATTGTTTGAATGAATTCTTTTTTGAGGCCTATATCTACTTTTTCGCTTTACTCTTAGTTGGGTTGGCACCAATGTTGCAATGACAAGGGAATTACATGACGTCAAACAAAATTCAAGATTTATCATTCGCAATAAACTGACCTTGCAAGAATTTGCCGTAATTTAATGCGTACAGAGCATTTATATGTCTTGTAAGAGCAGTAGTGGGAAGTAACATTGAAAATGAGTTTTTCTACAATCACATTGGAAAGTAGGCTTTTTCGCTTGCCATTTACAACGAAAAGTTGGCGTTTCTTGAGGAGAGTTACTTTACGCTCGCCGAGGCTGAGGCTGAGGCCTTTCTAATTGTAGAATAAGTAGAAGTACATTAACAGTATTAATAATAATTATTATGCGTTTAAAATTTTATAGAGTATTTGACAGGTACTTGAAATAGGAAGTATGAATTTATCAATGTTATTAGTTATAATATATATATTCAAGTGATTGTAGACAAAATGTTATATGTATTGCGAGCTGAATGTGGAATTATTGTTCTCAAGCAATTAACCTTTGCTTTCGAACAATAATTTTCGCTATAAATAATATAAATAACTATTTTGCGCATGGAGGCAGGCTCACCGTAACAATTGGCGCTCGCAGTATTGTTTTTTCTATATGCCTACGCTGATATCATAGAATGCCTATTACCTGGCAGCTGTTTTAACAGATAATTTGATAATTAAGGTAGTATGAGGTTACTCGAGAAAATTTGGTCATTGATAGCAGTTTCATTCAATGGAATATTATTTTTAACTGGTTGTCACGTCGGTGGAAGACGACCTTAGTTCGGATATTGAAGTAAATATTTCCCTTGCTGTCATAAGCCGCACGCCCATGAATTTTCCGCTCTTAATATATTTGGAACAATTTTTTCATCACATCTTTATAACAATATATATCGCTAAGAAATTGTAAAAGATGTCGTAAATTGACCATTTCAGTAAATAATGGCTCCATCAGAAAAATATGTCGAAGTTAACAATAAGGAATCATAAAACGAAATCAACATTAAAGTAGTGAACAATAAATATTTTTAACTATTGAGAGGATAATAAATAGCCCAATCGAAGCCATATAAGGTCCTGATTCCAACTTCGATCATAAATATGTCACTAGAAGTAATTTTCCTGTTCGCCACTTATTTTATTTAACTCCAGAGATTCTAACTTTATGAGAATGAGTGAGAAAATTATCTTGATAGGATGCTTCAGGGAAAACAACCCACTGATGATATTCTATGAAAAGCGTTCTATGAATAAGTGGAGTTAATTTGAGTACATTAACAATACAAGTTCACTTTAATAATACTATCGACTCAATTTTCAAGTTATTTTAGTTAAGAACCACAAGACCGTATATTCAGTGCTATTTTGAAAATTATTTATACGTCAGTTGCTGCAAGTGCATATATTGGTAGTGTTAACACTAAAGCCCGCTTTACAGCTCGCAATTTTTCATGCAACTTGCAATATTCTTGATCGAAGGCATGCGCAGAAGAGGATAATTTCACAAGTCTCTTGCCATTTTAAGTTCTTTTCCCAAATCGATCTTGTTCGATTTGTATTGCAGCTTGCATGCAATTCTGGGGAAAAGTTGGTAATTTCTTTGTTACCAACAAAATGAAACTTGACTGTTTTCTTTAAAACGCAACATAAACAGGTATACAGATCAATAATTTGAGCGCAAAGTTAGTTTATCAACAATTACAACATCATATGACACACTAACCTAACCTCATAAATAAGCTTCAATTTTTTTGTTAGTATCCACATTGAAAATTGCATATTGCAATAACTGTGAGATGTAAAACGATTGTCAATAATAGCAAGCAATCCCTTGCAAGGTCAAAGTGCTGCTGCAATACATTGCAAGATGAATTGCAAGCTGTAAAGCGGGCTTAAGACCTATGAGATCCACTGTGACTTCTTTCTTTTGCTTAGCCTCAGTTTTCAAGATGCTGCTAGCTCGAACTACTTGTTCATTCATGTGAAAGTTTTTTGTTAGGACAAAAGTCAGGAATGTCAATTTGTCCTGATCTGGTTGTAGTTGTTTCAGCCCATCTAGATCCTTCCTATAATTGGATCTTCTCTTATCTTCGGCGCTACCCATTTTTTTAATACACACATCGTTTCGGTCCTCAAAGGGGTGTTCCAGCTAGTTCACCTACTATTCAATTGTCCTCCATTAAAGTCTATTCTGGAACTCACACTAGACTGACAATGTTGTTCTTACCTAACTCATTGACTTTTTTGGGTATTTCTATCCCATTTCCAAAACTGATTGCACAAGAACTCAGTGTTTTCATATCAGCTTTCATATCTCTTATCATTATTGGACTGGACATACTATTTCCAAATAGTTGTGATAAATTGTGGTGGACTTGTGTCCATAGATGAAGTCTAAAATTCATTGCAAGTTAAGCGATATTTCATACATTTCCTAGAACTAGTAAATAGCTTGTAGCGTACACGTAGTTTTGTTACATTTTTAATTGGTCGAGATCGGTTTAGTTTTTATGAACAGAGCTTGTATATAAAATCTGATGAATTATTTTATCTCAAATGTTATCTCGACCCAGCAAATTGGAGAGCGCATAAAATAACGTACTTTTTCCATTCTGTGAAAACTGGCCAATTTTACATCTACATATTTGCTTTATTCCCATCACAAACATGATTGTTTTATACAAGCGTTGTACGCTTGAATTATCCACAGGTAACCACAAAATCTAATATGATGCCACACTGGATGTTACTGAAGAGAGAAGTTGATTGGTAGGTGAATTTGTAACTGATAAAAAACATACCGGTGAAGTTTTGAAAAATACAAATATTAGCAAGAAAACGGACACAGAGGTGACTTAGGACGTAGGTGGATAGTACAAATAATATACAGTGCGTCCATAAAGTAATGCATAAATTCATTATTAGCTAAATAAACAATAATATTAAAAATTCCCGAAACAGGTCAATTTTTGATTTTAATTTACTGTTTTTTCAAATTATAATGTTATTTACAGGGTGAACCATTTTCGTGTGATGACGTCATCGCCATTTTTTTTAAGTGGAACACCCCAATTTTTTTTCGATTTCCGGATTTTCCTTGATGAGTTGATTCCAAAAATGTATAACACTTTCTTTCAAATTGGTACAGGGTGGAGGAAAATAAAAAAAATTAAATTACCTACAAAATAAGAAATAAAAGAATAAACGTAATAAACACATTAAATGAAATTACGTATTTACTTACTACTACTTTAAACACCCCGTATAATTTTTAACATTGTATTTAACAGCTTAGTGATCCAAGCCCCTCGACTAAAATTTTTATTGTTTGAAATTTTTTTCTGTCATTTTTTATCATTTGCCGGTAAAAACTGTCAACAACGTTAAAGTACATTTCTGTTATTGTTAACTCTGTAAACAAGGTAGGTTTATGTGAAAACTATCTACAAAGAAATTTATCATATCATAATTTTGCAACTTCTTTAACAAAATACGGTTAACCGAAAGTGAGAGGATTGAAATATTAATGATGATTGGTATTGGCGACAGGATGCGGAGTCAACAAGAGGTATGCAGATTATTTCATGAGATGCACCCAGATCGTGAACCCATTTCACAATCTACTGTAAGCAGAATAGAGCAAAAATACAGAGAATTAGGACATGTGAGGGATGCACCAAAGCCCGGTGGAACAAAAATTAATTAAAATATTCAAGAAGACATAATTTTGTCGGCAATAGAAAATCCACACTGCACAGTGCGAGGATTATCTAGGGATTTAGGTATTGGAAAGTCTTCAGTAGCAAACATTTGTAAAAAGGTAAAATACTATCCTTATAAAGTACGACTTATCCATGAATTGTCTGAAGACGATTTTGACCGAAGAACTGAATTCTGCGAGTATATGATGAACCAAAATAATTTCACTGACAACGTTTTATTTTCGGACGAGGCAACGTTTTATTTGAACGGGCATGTTAATAGGCAAAACACCCGTTATTGGTCTGATGAAAATCCACACTGGATACAAGAATGCCATACGCAAAGACCACAAAAAATCAACGTATGGGCTGGTATTGTGAGAAATACAATTATTGGTCCATATTTTTTTGACGAAAATTTAACAGGAGCATTGTATCTGGATTTCCTACAAAATACAATGATTCCTGATCTGATCCAGCTTTTTCCTGATATTCAAATACCCAACAATCTAGACCGTGGAATCTGGTTTCAACAGGATGGTGATCCTCCACATTTCGCTGTAACTGTGCGCGAGTTTTTAAACAGGACCTTTCCACAACGGTGGATAGGAAGAAGGGAAACAGTGGAATGGCCCGCTAGATCCCCTGATCTAACCCCATTAGACTTCTTTTTATGGGGTTATTTAAAATCTAAAGTTTATACTAACAGACCTGACAATATCCGTGATCTAAAAGACCGAATCAGGCAAGAAATGCATAACATAACACCCGCTATGCTACAAAATGTTAAAGAAGAATGTAATGCCCGTTTCTGTCATTGTCTAGCAGTCAATGGAGAACAATTTGAACATTTATTGTAAATTTTCTTTTGTTTCTTTTTGGTAGTAAATCACAGTAATTTCATAATTATGTAATTACAATTTTTGTATTTTTTTCCACCCTGTACCAATTTGAAACAAAGTGTTATACATTTTTGGAATCAGCTCATCAAGGGAAATCCGGAAATCGAAAAAAAATTGGGGTGTTCCACTGAAAAAAAATGGCGATGACGTCATCACACGAAGATGGTTCACCCTGTAAATAACATTATAATTTGAAAAAACAGTAAATTAAAATCAAAAATTGACATGTTTCGGGAATTTTTAATATTATTGTTTATTTAGCTAATAATGAATTTATGCGTTACTTTATGGACGCACTGTATTTTACCTATGACCCCCCCTGTAATCAATCAATAACACACAGTCAGTACCAATGTAATGACGTCTATTACGCACTGTAAAAAAATCGCACAGCTGTAAAGTAAATCGCACGGCTTCCCTAGCAACATATTAGCAACTGTCAATAGACGTCACCATTTTATTCAAAATTTACTATTTGAAAACATTCAATACGGCCATGTTTAACTATGAAAAGCTCAAAGGGCTAAGTATATGTAGGTATTGATTATAATTGAAAAATGGACTTTCGATTATCAACAATATATTAATAATGATTACACGTTAGTTCTTTAATGTGCTTCTTTCATTGGTAATAGAGTAATAGAGATTGAGTTTACCAAGCACCTCTAATTATGTAACTGTTATTTCTTATTCTTCTTATAAAAAATACAAGTACAAGTAGGTCGTAGGTAAAGTATAGTACGTAACTCGTGTTGTAAAGCATTTTACGCACTCACGGAATTACGCACTCGCCGCTACGCGGCATCGTGCGTAACTTTTCCATTCGTGCGTAAAATGCTTCTTACTACACACGTTACGTAATATACTATTATGCACGACCGGGCGAAAAAGTCCAGATTATATAAATACGTTTAGCAGGCGTGAAGGGTCACTTTACCGCCCGAGGCCTACTTTACGGTTGATATAATTGAATACGGCATACCCAGACAGTTATATATATAAGGAACCATTATTTTAATACATTCGATCCATAGACGTTTTTTCTTAGATTTAGAATGACGGAGGAAACTGATCTCAATTTTCTTAGAGAAATTGAAATTGTTTATTTTTTATGACATTTTTATACTTGCTAATAATATCTAATAATAATGATTTTTCACGTGTTGTGAAATTTATTCAACGAGATCGTTCTTCTCCGCTCATATTTAAAATACTAAAATGACTCGGAAGTAAAAATACTTATCAAAACGTCTAGACCAAAGATGACAACAACTAATATCAAACGCCTAGATCAAACTGGATCAAACGACTGCCGTTAATTCCTGACAAGATCTTCTCTTTCAAAAATGATTTAAAAATTGCGGCGTTGTCAAATGGAACCTCCCACTTAGTTAAGGGAGGTACGGCGCGAATGAAGTTCCACTTAAATTATAAGTGTCACTTAGTTAAGTATGACTTTTTAGGATAATCGGTGCGAATGGCC
>CAJUYI010000592.1:0-12687 GCA_910591695.1 Galerucella pusilla | reverse complement strand
ACTTAGTTAAGTATGACTTTTTAGGATAATCGGTGCGAATGGCCCTAAGACGATGATATTCCGAGCTTAGTTAAGGTATCCTTAACCATAGATAAAAAAATACTTATAGATGGGAAACTGACCCGAGGCGCCCTCTATTTGTACGGGTGGTGCCACCTTGAGAGTCCCATCAGTACCTCTAACACAAATCAGATGGTTGTGAGCTTCGCTAACAGCCGAAAAAGAAGATTCCTGTAACTTTACAGTTTTTGGCGGCATATTCAAAATTACTGTAATTTTATTTCATCTAACGTTACTCAACATTAGATTGATATTACAATAATAACAATCAAATAGTCAAGTAAAATTAAATGAAATGTCAAAAAATGTACCATAAAATAATGCCTTGAGTGGGAGAAATAAAGCAATAATCACCCAGTTCATATATTTTATTCAATAAAAAAAGTATACAATAAATGAAACGTTTTTTTACATATATTTCAACGACAAACATGAAAAAAATTAAATGTCAGGAATTCAACAACAATGCTGGGAAGTTCAAAGCTGTATGGGGAAATAACTACTTCTGTCACTTTTTATTTAATGGAACATGTTTTTTTTTATAAACATGAAGCTTACCGGGTGCACATCAAATTACAGTCTTCCAGAATACATATTCTTGACATTGCCTCTTAAAGTGAAAGTCCCACTATAAACAATAAAAACCAACTACTAATACTCAATACACACACAAACACACAAAAATAAGCAAAATATTTTTCAAAAACAAAAACTGGACTAACTCACGATACACGTCGTGAAACGTTGGTCTGTTGTCAGGCAGTTGTCATTGTGACGTCAAGATGTCAGCGTTGATATATGTGGAAGAATCTGCCACTACCACTAACGGCGTTACAGTTCTCATTAAATTATAAATTTTAGTACTGACGGGACTCTCTATGTGGCAGCACCCTCGCGCTTTCAGAGATCCCCTACCCTGTCCTTAACGTCGCGTTAAGGATGCCTTTATAGTATAATAGGTATACGGTGCGAACGACTAAGTGACATTTAGTGGATTTAAGCGACACTTAACGTTTAAGTGTAACTGGTGCGGATGACCCTTAAGCACAAAAATACGAGGAAAAATTAATACGGTAACATCGCAATCACACTAATTAATTATTTAAAACATTAAGAACTCAACAAAACAGCGATTTATTAGATTGTAAAAGATTTTCAGAAGACAAAAACACTCCCTAGCCAGGTTACTCTGTCACTGTCAATTCAATTATGTTTGTAGTATCGGTTGTTATGGGCAACGAGCGTTTTGCAATTTTTTACGCTCGGCGAGCGTAAAGTATCTCTCCTCAAGAAACGTCAACTTCAACTTTTCGTTGTAAATGGCAAGCGAAAAAGCCTACTTTTCAATGTGATTGTAGAAAAATTTTATTGTCCTTCACAGAAGGACAATTGCCATTAATTCAATGTATCCATCTATTAAAATATGAACAAACTGTATCGTGAATGAGATTAAAATACATGATGTATATGATCATGTGGTTTTTGTAATCAATAATTTGTCAGTGATGCATATGAACGTATCTGCTAAAATCCATGAAAACCCAAACAGGGAAACTGTCAGTTGAGATTCTAATTAATGAAGTTCTGTTAAAGGGTTACCGCGTTAAATAATTCAATACCTCTGCGAATTTCTGTCAACTCCAACTACCAACTGAACTGGATGCTTTTTCAATAGTGCCAGCCACGTGTTGAAACCGCCAGTTACAAAGGGTTTGTCATTGGTTATAAAAAGCCCACTTTCTAGCAAATTAAAGGAAACTAACTGCTACTATACGAGCGTTAAACACACAAATAATTTAATTTAAAATGTTTGTGCTTAAATAAGTGAAATGGAAACGTGGGTTGTTTGTTCTAGCGGCGTCTATTTTTTGGCCGTACATATACAAGAGGCTTTCACTAAAAAAAATATTTGTATGCAATATAGGAGTTCAGTTTAAGGGGCATCTACCAAATTTGACCTTGCACAATTATGCTTTGTATATTTTTTTGTTTCCCTACGTCCTCACGTTTAAGTTCACATAACGAAAATTGTATTAGAAATATGAAAGCTCCGCAACATGTAGGTAGCCAAGCGGTCCAAGCGGATTTTGGTTCACGTACTACTCTATAAGCTTCGTCAGAACTGAACTGGGAGACCACCGAGACCGGCGAGTGTTGTATCAACAATGGAACGGCACGCGACTACCGAAGCAGAGAGACAATGTCAGTCATAGAAGGATAGAAAAGCGAGAAATGGATTTTTATCCGATATTTTAGTGGTAGCAACCGAATTTCAATAAGGATTTGTACGGTCATAAGTAATTTGAGGATTCTGAGATTTTTATATAGTATTCATAAGGCTTCAAATTAGACTCCTTATCAATTAGTTTTTCCATTTAATCCATATTTAATTCTTTACAAGGGCTCAAACTTTGTGTAATTACCTCATGATTCGTATTTTTTTCAACAAAATTTGGTTAGCATTTCAAAGTTTTTATTCGATGAGAACTCTAAGTTCAACATTTATCTACATGATATTTTTTTTTCTTAATTTTCAATACATCCATTACCTCAAAATTCTTTGCAAAAATACTTCAATATTTTGTCAAATCGCTGCCTATAGATTCCCCTTAAGGTTAGTATGGCCAACAAAAAGTTGTTTTCAGGACAAGAATGAGAGTTAATGTCCACTATTCCACACGTAAGATTTTTGTAGGTTTCTTAACATTGCGAATATACGCTTTGTTATTTATAAGATGCGACATAGGGATTCCTGTACAAAACTGTCAAGCGCGAGCTTACTTTTTTACCAAATAGCGTTCATAAAAAATAATGACAGATTCACTCTGGTTAATGAAAAAATGGATATTCATGTTAAAAAAACTTGAACTCCATTTTCATACCACTTTCGAATACTTTCACTAGCATAGAAGATAGCTAGGAGCACAGAAAGTGTTAAAGTATGGCGGCTCAACATCCCGCTGTGGTGAATTATTTTTTGTTTTTAGTTATATTTTGTAAAAAAAGAACTAAAAAGAAAAAAAAAATTAACACAGCGGCGAAGCTAGTTCGACTTTTTCAACATAACTATCAATTTTTTTATTACCAGAGCGAATTTAAAAAAATTAAAAGTGCATTTGAACACATTTTTTAACGAAATTTCCAAATCTGTTATTATTTTTTGAACGCTATTTGGTAAAAAAGTTATCTCGCGCTTAACTGGTTTGTACGGGAATCCCTATGTCGCAACACAGAGTGTATACACTGCTTCATTGAAACAATGTACACACCCTCGGAGCGTAAATCTTGAAATTTAATATAATGTTTCAGCTGAATTCTCAACGAATCGGTGGCCAATAATTCTAGAAACTTTTGGCAAGTCACCATTTCATTTCTGTTATCTGTCACTAGTTATGTCAGATGTCGGTAATTGGAAGAATAAAGATACAAACTAAAGTCTGATAATATAGTGGTGTATTCAGTTTGTTGTTTATTTTTTATTAAAAATTAATTAAACGTCAAACTGACAACTGGATTAAAAATGTCGCGAAGATTAGGTATTGCATCTAACGATTCAATTAATTTACCAATTGTAATTTTCACAAATGTAGTTTTAAATAAAAATGAATAATATTTGTTCAATTAAAACTAATAAATTATTTATTGATAATTATTGAACGTCAGATTGACAATCAATTTTTTGATATCTACAAAGTAAAAATTATCTTATCGAATACTCCTCGGGTCTTGATAAATACTCAAAAGTTTGTCATAGAGAATGCTTCAAGCGTGCTGCTCAAAGATAATAGAGAGTTATTGGAAACACGAATTTACTGCCTTGCAGTAATTGTGATGACCCTAAATAAATAGTGCTCGACCTTAAAACAGACTTAAAATATGGATTGAAACATTAAACTCTATAATGACATTATATTAAGGTAGGTGCACAGAATACACCATCCCAAGAAGAAGCGAAGCTTGTGCTATTTTACAATTCATTTTCTGAGTGCGCATGTCTGACAGTGGCCATTTTAAGCCCGTTATCTGTCAATGACATGTGATTTTATTGTTTACCAAAGAGTTTTCTTTGTTGTGAACTTTTTGATTATTTACATATTTTTTTGTGTTTTGAGCAATAAAAAATTTGTTTACAACATCACATTTATTAGTAATGGCGCCCAAAAACCTGTGCAATTCGTGGCTGTCATTCAAGTGATGGATAAATAATTGAACAACACAACAAAACTTCGATATCTGTGGAGAAAATTTTACTGTTGCTTCTTTTTTATAACTTCGTTGTCACAGATATCAGTACATTTTCTCTGGGTGTAAAATTTAATTCAGAATCTGGTGAAGTGCAACTTTCAAATTTTAATATCAAATTTTATATCCAAGCACCATACTTATTGTAATTTTTTATCATCATTTACTGAAATTCTTTCTATTGTAAACTGATATTATAAATATATAATCTAATATTATTGTATTGTTTTTAGACTCACCCTATCCTACATATATAGTGCTACATAAAAACATACTTCCACATATAATTTCGATAACAATATAGAAAATAAGAATCATTTGGTTAAACAATAGCTAATTATTTTTAATAATGGATGGTACCTACTCCAAAAACAGAAGCTAAAACTTATATTTATATATTTTTCACAATATTTGTTGAGCTGTTAAATTAACTTCAACAATCCATAAATTGAGTTTAACAATTGAAACTTGTCAGAACAAGTCATAAAAATAAACAATTATTATTTGAGATTCTTTGGTTTCACTTTTTTGTGTGTAGTTAACATTTAATTTACATTTTTTTTTACAATTTTCTCAGTGTAACTTGATCCGTTATCTGTCAACGTCAGTTTGAAGGTCAGGAAATTTTGCCCCCAAAAGATCAAAGGACTTAAGCCGGCTTTCGCTTCTTGTTTGGCTGCAAGGTGTATTCTGTGGTAGGTGTCACAGATGACACAGATCATCTACACATTGTGACATATGAAACATGAAATAAAGTCGGGATAGTGCACTGCAGTAATGGCGCACATATAAGGACAAGCACTAACCTTAATAATGTCTCCCTTATTCAAAACATCAAATGCGCATGTGTATATGTCTTGATAAATACTCAAAATTTTGTCGTAGAGAAACCTTCAAGCGTGCTGCTCAAAGATAATAGCAACACGCTTTCAGCATTCTCTATGACAAAATTATCTCGGTATTATCAAGACCCTAGGGGTATTACTACTAAGAATACAGCCAAAACGTTACTTTAAATTTCAAGATTTACGCTCCGGGGGAGTATACAATGTTTCAATTAAGCAATGTAGATGTTCGCAATGATATAAAACCTTCAAAAATGTTATGATTTGAATGGTAGACATTAACTGTCATTCTTGTCATAAGATCCACTTTTTGTTGGCCGCAATGACTTTAAATTGAACGCCTCTATTGATTTAGGGCGGGTTTATCAATGCTCGGTTAAATATTGTAGCCCTCGGCTAAATATTAGCTGTTGGTCAAAGTGTTTATCAACTGCCAGTTTGCATTAGCTGGCAGTCAAACTTTCGGCTAACCTAGCTGCCACTATCAAGTTGATGTTAACCATAGAACATACAGTTAAATACGAGAAAGTGGTGTTCCGTTATTTTAACCAAAGATTCTAACTGACAACTGTGTCATGATTTTTTCATGTTTGCTCATATTTTGCAACAAAGATTATTTCAACTTTAAATTTGATTGTGTTATTATCGTTTAGGGTGAAATCGAGAAGCTTATTTGATTCTTAAATAGTAGTTTAGTAGCATATAGGTTTTGTTTGTATTTTATTTCATTGTTATTGTCAATGTATCTTGAGGAACTTGACGACCATTTCGATGAAGAGCTTGGAGAGTGGCGAGATATTGGAATTTGTGGAGTACGAAAGACGACCATATACTGTTGAAGAACGGATAAATACCTTTGAAGTGTTCTCATGATACTCCAACAAATTCCAGCTATTCTCGCCAAGTCACAGCATCGGTCTTTTTGTATTCTATTATACTTTTATGGTGAACGGCTACTTTTATAAGTACCTAATTGTCGCTCTGACACCGTGAAATTGGGATATCTTTTTTGTTTTGTGGACATGCTCAAATGCAAACAACTCAACAAAGCACAACATAGACGAAATAAAAATAACCACCACAATTTTGACACTGACAAGTGAAATTTTCCACGATGTTGTCAGAGTAAGCTTACGGTAAAATAGAAAAATAATAGCTTTCACCTCTATATTCTTGATTCAGTGTGTTATATATGTTATATGCGAATAAAATTGATAATATGTATATTTCATGTAACGGGTGATCCTCCTAACACCAAATTAAAATAAGAAATTTACGCTCTGACAACATTACACTTACCGTTCATAACCCGAACAAGGTTGTCAAATGCTCAATTACACTTAGCCTCCAGTTAGGTAGCTGTCGGTTATGTGGTGCATTGATAAACGCTTTCTATTGTAACCGAGACTTTGACTGGCGGCTAGAGATAGCTGAGGGCTACGTAGCTGACAGATTTAACCGAGCATTGATAAACCCGCCCTTAGATAAGGCAGTTGATGAAGTTTTTGTCATTGAATCAAAAAATAATATGAAGTCAATTTCATAATATTAACGCTTGTCAAATATTGGACAAACCAATTGAAAAACAACATAATTTTAAATCGTTATGCCCACCCCAACAAAATCTAGTAATACTATAACTGTACAACCTTTTCTCAGCCTCAATAACATCTCCAACAATGTGAAGAAAAAAAGTACTTCACTAGTTCCACTCTTAAAACCACTAACTATATTATTAAACTGTTGATATCCACGAATATTATTGTATATTGGAATAATATATCCAATTAACTATTTAATTAATCGTCATTGCATCTTTAAGAATGTAATATTAAATATTAAATTCAATTCTCAACAGTTTCACATTCTTATGTATTTCGTGCATTAAATGAAACTGGAGCGATATTAATAATGTATGTAATACTGTAGAAGTCATATAAATGAGGAAATCAATAGTGCACAACCAACTTGTTGATATATTCGCTCATATGGTCATAGACGTACAACTTTTGTAACAAGCTTAAAATGTGAACTATACCAGCTATATCTTCAATTTCCAGTATTTGCACATGAACCAGACAAAAATATAATTTCTTTTGATATGAAATAAGAAGCAACGTAGGTACAACACACTGGCAAATAAAAGAAAGCAGCTTAGAAGATTTTGAATATTCAACTTATTGATCGTCGTTGATAGCAAACTTACATAACTGTTGGCGATTGATATATTGTTTTCATTGTGCTGTCAAAATATTTTAGCGACAAATTGTATTATTCTCTACGCCCTTTACGATTTATATGGTGACCTTGAATCTTTCTTTATATAAGTTATTAGGCCAGCAAATGTAAAATTTAACCTCGCATTGAATTTCCCATCCAATTTTCTATTTTCATAGGGATATGGAATAGTATGGAACACTAACTGAGTATAAAATCACAAAATGGTGACAGGTTCCAGTTTAGAGCCATCTTGAAAAAACGTATTTGGCCGATATCTCGAGAGCTTTGCACTTTAGGGAGAATGAGGATAAAAATAATACAAATAATAAATGAATATCAACAAAAATAAATATAGCTGACATTTGACATAACTAGTGACATGTTATCAGAAATGAAATGGTGACCGGCCAAAAGATACAAGAACTATTGCGTTTAGAATACAGCTAGAACATTATTCTAGATTCACGCTCCGGGGGTGTATACACTGTTTCAATAAAGCAATGTGGATGTTCACAGTAATCTTATGGCAAAAGTCATTGAGAACATTACTGTAGACAATAAAATTTCCCACCTTTTGTTTCTCCTTCATTTTCATTGTGAAGCTTACCGTTTACCCTCTTCGGAGGAATACAAAGAAGACTGTAATGCGTCAATGAATTCTTCATTCTCATGGTCAAAATCATCAACATCTACCGACTCCTCATTGAAGACGAGGTTCACTGAAGGTTCAGTAATATACAGATATAATTCTGAATGCCAGAACTTTTCATCCTTTCTGTGAGATTCCGAAAAGAAACCTTTGGGCTGCCGCATCATATGCCGAGCATCGACATCTCTTTATTAAACGTCCTATATCTCAAAAAGTATGGTCAATAGAAGAAACATTTTCATACAAAAGTTGTAGAAAATAACTATTCTTTAAAATTGTGCAGATGCATTTTACTGATCAATACAATATTTTAGGAGTTATCGGCCGAGATAGATGAACGGGCTAATTTAATGGGCCATAGACCGTAAGCGGAAGGTATTATGAAAAAAATTCAGGGTATTAAAAGGTACCAAATTTTACTCTCTACAATAATGGTCCCAATTCTTTTTCCCTGAAATGTAAAGCTCCTGAGATATCGGTTAAAAACGTTTTTTCAAGATGGCGCCTGAAACTCCACCAGACCCTATCAGAATTTGGTGATTTTATGCTTAGTAAGGGATCATAAACCTTATAACAAAAAATTGGATCGGAAATTTAGTGCGTGGCTGGCCAAAAAACGGCTATTTCTCCTGGCGTGAATCAACTTGAAATAGACACCGTTTTTGACCATGCGAATTCCCAAATCTGGCGTTAGGCTGAAATAATTTGAAAAGTTTCGAGAATAATTATCATACGTTTATTCAGTATACAGGGTGGCGCATTAGAAACAGTCCACCTCAAATATTGTACGAAATACCTTTCAAATTATGTGTCACTCGACCCCCCATGCTATTAAAGATTCTCGAAGGGGTAGTCACCCCTCTTAGGGTGATAAACGATCAACCATAAGTTAACTATCAAAAGTTGTCCTCCTCGAAAACAAAATCGACTGGTCTCGCGGTTCGCCGCAAAAACCTCCCCCACCGACAATATTTGAGGTGGACTGTTTTTAATGCGCCACCACGTATATTTCACTGATGAAATTATACAAGCTCAAGCTAAGTCTTATTCTAAAAAACCAGGCCACATCTTCTCCTACCAACAGATTGGACTATATTGAGGTTAATTGATCCTTTCCGTTGTTAAATCAATATTACATATTTCATCCCGATTTTGTTTATGCAGCCAATCAACCTTGAGACTGAACCCTCAATGTAGATCCTTGACCATGGCTTCTTATCATCTATCACAGAAAACCACATATTCGCAAGAAAGTTCTACAGTTTATTCATCCAAATGACAGGATATGCACCTAGCTTTGTCAATCTCATCAGCTTTGTTTGCCTATTAGGCGGTGCTTTGAATAATTATTTCATTAATTTAATACGTTCCATTCATAGAGATGGTAATAAAGGGAAACATTGTGAGAGTCCACACAAACAACTGAAAAAAAAAGTATGTATATATACAAACTGCTGGACCCATGTTAATGAAGTTATTGGTGCCTGCTTGAGAAGGTTGCTGGATAGTTCACACCTATAATTAGTCACGGAATGTGTCGCTACAATCGGTTTCATGCTGAACAGCAAAACGTATGGGCCGATTTTATGGTATTTGGATGGTATAATTTGGAGAATCCACCTGGTTCCATTCAACAGATAGATTTTTAAATTTTGCAATGGGCACAAATTTAATCAATTCACCTATTAAACTTTTCCACTGGACGGTGATGGTTTGTAGTGTCACTCCAACTGGAATGAATAGCTCTTAACTGATTTGAGTGCTTTGTTAATCGGAAAAACCAGTAGAGGTATGAAATTGGTTGGCATGTACGGATGTGTATTATCGCAGCTATTTTAAAATATCTACACATTATGCTTTGTTCACGTTATTCCAAATTAGATCTACATCGGTGTTTTTCTGGATACACAAGAATATCACCACCGTGAATTTTCTTAATTCGATTTATTATATTCGATTTAAATTCAATTATTTGGAGGTGTAAAATGCCAAGCCTATGACGCATATTTTTACTTTATAACGGTACTTTAAACTTTAAAATCGGTCCACAGAAAGCGAAGTTAGATAACTTTTTAACTGGGGTACTGTAATGATTTAGATATAAAGTCGGAACTTTATTAGCTAAAGTGAACTGTAAAAAACAAATAGGAATATGTTTTAGGGCACTCTAGAGCCCGGTTCTGACGGTGCAATTTCGTCTCTGCAACTCGATCGCGGCGACAAAATTGCATGCAGTTTAGGTGTTCCTACCGTACAACTTATCAATGCAATCGAGTTGCACCAAAATAGAACTGGTTCTAATTTTATGCCATAAGTTGCAGCAACTTGGTAACTTTTTAAGTGACTTTTTTTACGCAAACCTAAAACTTCTGTTGGTATAAGTAACTGAAATGTCAGTTACGAGGTTATCTTTGTATCTGTGCTTTGTGCTTTGTATTAGATTCTTTATTCTCCTAAAAAACTGTTGCTTTTGTGGATTGTGTAAACTGACACATCCAAGTATCAAGCACATGATGGCTTCCTCTTCCAAATTCGTATATTTATTGTCCTTTTAGAAAAATTCAGCAGTAAATCGCTGTTTTGGAAATTTAAATCTATCATTTATAAAGTTGGGTTATCTTTTGATAAAAATTTGTTGACTTTTTTGAATATTGGCAACAATATAGTATTTCCCTAGGAAATTGCTGCAATAGTATGAACATGATGTGAACGCTCATGCAACTTTTATAGGAGACGAGTTGCGGCGAGAAGTTGCTGCAATTAAGTTGCCTTGATGAATTGCCCTGTCAGAACCGGGCTTAAGACAAATGTTCGATGTGTCTTCCTTGTTGGTCTATACATTTGTGGTATCGAACCAAGTAGTCAAATGCTGCTGTCAGCATTTCAAGAGGAATATTCTCCATTACCTGCCCTATGTTATTTTTTAATTCCCCAATAGTAGCAGGCATCGGGTTGTAGACTCCTTTCACAAAAAAATCTGGAACAGTCAGGTCTGGAAAAATTGAAGGCCATTCTATTGGACCAGTCCTACCGATCCAATTGTTGGTTAACAGATTCTCTTGCTATGTTGGAATAATGGGGTGAAGCCCCTTCTTGTTGAAAGTAAACATTTTGGTTCAAAATACCATCTTCTTCTAACTGGTTCTAGCACAATGTGACGTTCTGTCAATGATCGCAATATTTTTGTGATGTGACATTTTAACTCCTCCTTTATTATTATTTATTTAAGATATCTGAATCATTACAGTATCCCAGTTGAAGTTATCTAACTTCGCCTTCTGTCCACTGATTTCGAACTTTAAAGTACCGTTATAAAGTAAAAATATGCGTCTTTCAAGAAATTTTTAAATATACAGGGTGTCCTATTTGAGAAATTACATCTAATGTATTCTGAAAATACGCCACTTTTCTAGCGGGTAAACCGGAAGTACGCCATTTATATAAATGTGTCACAACAAAACTCATGGTAATTTCAAACCAAACCGTGGAAACCGCATCTTATTATCTAGAACCGTTTCGAAGATATAAGCTGTTGAAAACAGTCAGAATATAATGAGACACCCAGTATTATAATTACATTCACATTAGAAAATGGTAATAACTATAGTTTCCTATATGATTTTCATGCAATCACAATATTGAATTTCAATTACACTATTGCATCAATAAGGTGGTCTTTTATAATTACATTGTATTACCCGATTTTAGGCGAACACCGTGGTTAATATTTTTCCGACCTTGGTTTCATCCCTTTATCAATCAAGAAATGTCACCATCGAAGACCGCCTGAATAACCTTGGATGATCACTAATAACATCGTAACCATTAGGTGAATAACCAGAATATATTCATCTACAAAAATAAATTGACATTTGACAACTAAAACTGCGGTAATTACACAGCTCGGTAGCATAGTAATCAGTTGAAAATGTCAAAGGTGGTGACGTCTTCAAGGGCTCAGTAATGACGTTATTGGCTTATGACCATTAATAATCACATCGACTAAATGCATTTTGGTATTTACCGGTTATCTGTATCTGTATCTGTAGAGTGGGGAGGGTGAGTGTGTAGGCTCACAGCACTTAGGCCACATGTGACCCATAATTTACCGGTTACTTATGGTTTGTTTATTCGCCTAAAATCGGTTATTATAAGTGAAAACCATGAAATTGCGTGCACAAAAAATGTTTCAACTCTCACTCCCACGTTTGTTTTGATTTATGTTTCTTCACTCCTCAATGTTTTCAGTTTTGAATGATAATAATAGTCTTAAAAAGTTTTTGTTGATAATTTTACAAAATAATATTGGGCCAAGGAACATTTATTGGCTTGGTACGTCAATATACTTATCTTCAGGACAAAATACACTTAGAGTTCAAGAACAAGCAAGGGAAGCAAAATGCTTGGTCAACGATTACCTGCTCAAGTAATGAAAGTAATCTATCATTTCACACTATTGATACCCACAAATAATTTTCTCAAACGTTTTTGCCGTTTGAATCTAATAATTTTCAAATATTTGCAACACATCCACAAACTCTAAGAGCTCATCCATATCTCAAATGTGGTTGTATGAAATCAAACCAATGGTTCAATAAAACTCAAAGTCCAAACCACAAAATTCAATAAAAGTTCCTCAAAAGGACACTTATGATGCGCTACTAGTTTCGG
>CAJUYI010000591.1:105513-117081 GCA_910591695.1 Galerucella pusilla | reverse complement strand
AAGAGCTGGTTCTGGTCTTCAACTACTAAATTTGACGTGGTGGGTGGAGCCGTGTTGTATGTTCACCCGCTCCTATTTCTTTTCTACACGATCAGCTGTAACAAGCCGTGGGCGCCTGATATTGACATTTCACTTGACCCCCATTCCGCGGCCGGCTGTAACGCGACATGCGACATGTGATAAATGGACAAAAAGTGTGATAAAAGTTTCACTTAAAAAAATAATAACCTGTATCAACTTTTATATCATATTATACCCAAACCATAATTCATTTACATAATAATGGATTTCTCGTACGGAATTTGAGGTAATAACTTCGCTGAAAAGGCAGTAAACATTTAATTTTGCTTTTAAAATACTTAACTGCTGCGTTTTATCAACATCTCGAAGTGAAATATCCAGTTTTAATTTAAATGTACCGATTCTCCACAAAATCTTTTACGGTCAGTGAAGCTCGATTTCCGACAGCAAGTTATTATACTTAGCGTACCTCAATTTATTTATTCAGCAGATAGGTATAAAGTGCAAATGGAATCAGTATTTTTCCATTTTAATGAGGCAGTTATTTTGAGAAGATCAAATTAATTACTCCGAGGGAGAATTTTTAAGGTGGTTGTGCGAAAAAAAGGAATACAACACAAAATAACGTTTATGCCATTCAAACACTGTATCCTTACTTGGAAACGAGATTGAAATACAAATTCATTTATTTTTCCTTTACACATGTATTATAATTGTTGCTTCATCCTAACAAAGCTAATCAGGTAGCGATTCTTACAGTAATTCTGCTGAACGTGCTAATCTTGGTATAACATTATATTGCGTATCCAATAGGTGAAAAATGTTTGAATATTAGTTTTAGTGAAAAAATGTTATTCCTGAAGAAAAGTTTGAGATAAAATTTAAGTTTTTCAAAACCCGTCTCACTTTATAGCCAGTTTTATCGAAACCGTTTGAATTTTGGCACTAAGTTCGAAAATAATGTATTAATCTAGTGGGTTTCAATAAATAGTTGACAAAAATGGTAAGTATTCAACAAAGAGTATATCTTATTGAGTGTTATGGTATTGGGGTAGTTCCGTACTAATATGCAATTGCAAAATTTCACGAAAAATATCCAGATGTACCCTTTACGCGGTGTGGATTGAAATAAATGATCAGGAAGTTTGATGAGACAAAAAGAAATTGAGAAAGGCGTACGTTGAGGAGGATGTTGCAGCTAGTGAACTAGCTATGCATTCGTTAATGGAAAATCCCAAGTTGAGTCTATGAAAAAGATCAGTGGAGGCTGGTTTTTCCAAGAATCACTTACAGAAAATATTCAAGCAAAACTAAATTCATCCATTCAAACCGAAATGTATTCATACCTCACAAGATTATGATTATGACGCAAGGTTGGACTTTTGTAAAATGATTGGTGAAAAACTTATATGCATGATCGATTCTGTCACAATAATATTTTTTTCACAGATGGAGCAACGTTTACAACAAACAAAGTCGTTTGTCGATATTGGGCTAGTGAAAACCCGAGCTACAGAATTAACTGGGAAATAGTCAATTTGCTAAAAAAGTTAGTGTTTGGTGTGCGGTTTCACCGGATCGAATAATCGGACCGTATTCACTGGAAGATACATTGAATCAGGAGGTATATTTGTATGCTGGACAACTCCTCAATACCAGGATCAAGAAATATTCTCTTGGAGCAAGTGCGTAAAATTTACTTTCAACATGATGGATGTTCGTCACATCCGACTTTGCTAATTAGAGGATGGCTGGATGAATATTTTCCTGGGCGATGGATGGGACGTTATAGACCAATATTTTTTTCGCCCCGATCCCCTGATTCAACTATTTGAGATTTTTTTCATGGGTGTACTCAAAACAAAAAGTTCACGCAAATAATTTGAACAATAATATTAAAGACTTGAAACGAGCTTTCATTGATGCCGTTTACTAAACTATCCCAGAAATGTTGTGAAAAACTTACAAAGAATTTAGAAAGAGAATTATTTAGATATGTTTTGAAGCTGGGGGAGGATATATTAAATAGATGTTTTTTGTTTACTTAGTCATACATCTGCTTTAAGATGTCTTCATAAAGAAAAACTTCATCCCTACAAATTAACTTTTGTGCAGGAGTTAACAGAAGACGATCCAGATCGTAGAATGGATTTCTGCGAAAGATTGATGAATAAGCTGAACAGAAAGGAGATTGCTTTTGGTACCATTCTTTTTTCTAACGAATCAACATACACATGAATGGAGAGGTAAACCGACAAAACTTTGGATATTGGTCAGCAGATAATCCTAATTGGATGCGTGAGACACATACTCAGTATCCTCAAAAGGTGAACGTTTGGGCCGGTATCATAGGCGACCATATTATTGGTCCTATATTTATAGATGGAAATTTGACAGCTGAAAAATATTTAAATATGCTTAGAAATGAAGTTATTCATGCGTTGGCAAACTTATATCCCAACGCAATAGATCTTAGCTTACCGAATGAAAATGTTTGGTTCCAGCAAGACGGGGCAACACGCCATTATGCTTCAATGATAAGAACTTATTTAGATAGAATCTTCCCCAATGGATGGATTGGACGAAGAGGTACTATTGTGTGGCCAGATAGATCGCCAGACCTTACGCCGTTACGATGTTATCTCAAGAACAAAGTATATGCAACACAACCAACTGGCATTGTAAGTAGACCTCAAAGACAGGATAACTATAGAAATACGGAATATTTTACCTCAAACTTTCAACAAAGTTGAGGAGGAGTTCTATAGGAGACTGTGCTATTGCGAACAACTAGGTGGAGAAAATTTTGTGCATTTATTTTAATGTATTAAAATCGAATACATCAGGTATTTTATGTATGTGTTTAATAACTATAAAAATAAAATTTTCACCCTGTATAATTCATAATTGAGCATACATTATTTGGTTTGTTGAAATCGGTTCATTAAGAGGATTTCAAAAATATGCAAATATACAGGGTGTTTCATTAAAAAAACAACGCCGACTATGGTATACTTGCGTGAATCACCCTGTACATTTACATTTATGCTTACATAACGCACAACTCAATTCAAAGGTTGACGTGTCTCGGCATTTTTTATAATTTTCTGAAATAATGACATAGAGAATTTTATTCCATAAGTGGTTTCCACACTGTATATTTTCAACCTATATCTAGCTATTTTTGCTTATTAATCGAAGAAGATGATTGAAGAATACCAAATGTTTTCTATAAGTGTGGGGATAGACAAACAGACATCGTTTGGCCTTGTTACATATTGATTGTCATTGCGAAAGCTAATTTAATAGGAAATTGAACGCGTTTGGATTCAATTGGTACGTCTGTGGAAATTTCCCAATAATTTTTTAATGGCTAATCAAATGCAATTCCAAAAAGTGGAAAAACTGAAGATCCAACTTTCAGTTCTTGCGACGAATGCTGGTATCTTGGAGTTTGAACCGCTGACGTGATTTTTTTTGTTATAGAAAATGCATAATTGTTTCAGCTAGAAGCTCACTATCCCTATATGTGTTGGAAGCTCGATGAGACGAAAGTCGCACCATCTATCATACAGCACATAGCTAGATTACTTCTGTCCAAAATACGAACAAGAGCATAATTATTTGGACATTGTTTTTTACGAAATTACTGAAATCGCGATTAAAAATGGAAGAATGAATGTGAAAGGGTGAGAATTGGGGGTTATGGGTTTGCTTGATGAAAAATGGAACCAAAAACATATTTTTGCCAAAAAACTGGATAAAAAATTCTGGATAGAGCCATCCTTATCATCTAGCGATATGAAATATTTTTCACCTACTATCAATATACAGAGTGGCCCAAAAGTTTGGAAACGGCCAATTATCTCGTAACAACGTTACTTTAAACATACTTAACATCAAGACTACGTTGTCTGATGGTTTAGAGAGCGTGGTTGTATAAGTGACTAATTTCCACACGGAGTAGAACGTAAAGTTTGATGTATTATGTAGGTGTCGTCGTCAAAATGCTACTTGGGTGGTAACACTTCTTCCTGTATTAAGATAGAGACGAACCAACTTTACTACCACACCATGCCCCTGATTCTGTACTCTCGTAGCCCCAGCACAGTTACCAGTGTTAGCTTATGAGTTACAGAGATAAGATGTTTTGACATCAGCTGCAGCCCAATATTTGATGCCAGACCTTGCAGGTTTTGACTTTTTGTATTGCTGAAAAGGGCAGCGACCTCTGAGTTCAACTAACTGCAATTTTCCATTTTCTTTAATGATTTGGACGTGTGTGATTCCAAGAGTCGAAACGATTTGGGCTTCTTGGTTTATATATAAACAATTAATATTAAACTAATCATTAGTATACCGAGACTATTTTTGTGAAGAAGAAATACCATCCGTACAAAATTTGAAATGCTGCTCTATCATCATCAATTGGGAGTAGTATGGTTCCAGAATGAATGAAAAAAATACATTTTGCATGTGGATATGTGATGTCAATGAAATATAGGGTGGAAGTATTTAAAAACATTGATGATATTTCGATTTTTTTTCAAATTAAATGGTCAAAAGTGGCAAGCCAATAAGTCTGGAGAAGATCGGTATCACCACTAAATATCCTGTCCAAAAATATCCTGTCAAAAATATCCTGCCAAAAAAACCCTGTCCAAAAATATCCCCAGCTAATAAAACCCTGTTCAAGAATACCCTTAACTGAAAATATATATGAGCCAAAATACAAGTCTTTCACTTCGTTTAAAAGGGGTGAATCCAATTGTTATATTTCCTTCCCCTTCTTGAATAACTTGATGGGCATTACAATGCATTCATCCCTCCCATCCAATACTTCCTTAGGTGAAATGCGAAAAGATATTTTTGGAGGGGTTATTTTTGGTAGGATATTTTTGGACAAGATATTTAGTCCTTAACCCTGGAGATCGAGTCAGTTCAATTAAAACTGATTATTGTTGGATAATATTGAATGTTCAGCAATTAATTACAGTCATTGTATATTTTACAGCCTTTGGTTGAAAATGAGCTTTTCCTTCAAAGTAGAAGTAATTAATATATTTTAAGTACAACATAACGATGGCAAAATGATAACGAACCATCCAAAAAGGCAAAGTGAAAATATTATCACTCTAACGTTGAAAGCTTTTCCAACAGAATTATATCAATTCAATTTCGCTATAATAATTTCCTGCTAGAGTTTTGGGGAAACGCAAATAATTCTCATTAATGTTCTTGAGCTATACTCCTAACCTAATCATCAAAACTGAGAGCGGAATATATTTTCTGGCAGAAAGTTGGATAGATCAATAAAAGCTAACTCAATTCTTGTATGTCAGTACTACTTAGATACGTATTATCTAGTTTTTGTGGGATAAAGTGGATCATCAACAAAAATCATACGAAAGATACTAGGACAGATACGTGGACAGAAGAATGGTTGGATACGGGGTTTTCTGGAAAAAAGCATGAACTTGTTCAACTTCTAGATTCCTGCCTTGAAGTATTTGGAAGATTTAGAGAATATTGCAGCTTTTCGGGATTTCGTATCTACATTGTTAAAATGAATGAGTCCTGTAACATGAAAGTGTATTTAAAGGACTTCCATTGGAAGAGAACTCTTGATTTATAGTAGTCATCAAATGCCGGTGATGAGGTTGGTGCTAAAGACTCAGGTGATACTGGATACACCGATAATCTCACTATCGACATATGGAGGAAGACCAAGATCGACAATCATTCAAAATAACGTTAGGTTTCCAGAATAAATACCTGAACTCATCTGATAGTGGAAACAAGTGTTGATCAAAAATGGAAAATTTGAGGAAATTCTGGTGTCCTTTTTTTGGAATAGTGCGAGAAAGTTGCCTTAGCGAGAAAGTTGCCTTATGGAGTTCTCTTTCATATCTCCAAAACTGAGGGTCACAACACAAAGTTGTCCACGAAAGGTACAAATCTCCAGTAATAAGCGAATATGATGCAGCTCCTTGCATTCTTGAATGAAATGGAATGAAATGAAATGGAATGAAACTTGACATTCCCATTTCAATTCAATACACATTTATTCAATATAATACACACTAGCCTTTTTTATTATAGGCACAATAACATAAACAAATATCAGTAATCATGTATGATAGAAAATAATGACAATCGTACAAAAAAAAGTACCTTCTCCGCAAGCTCTGAGGATTCAAGTTCCCATTTCATTTTCCCCAAAGCTTGGCTTGTAGGTAGAAACTAGCCATCAAGGGCTCTCCTATGACTCGTATATTCGACTAGCCAAGTCAGACTCAAGGCTTCAATATATTATCCTAAGAATTTTGAATTAAACTTGGCACCCATTTAGATTTCACTTGTTGTAGTTAACAACCAAGGCTTTAACATATTTGGGTACCTATGTTTTTCATGATATTACACCCTTCCTGTTTGGAGGTATTGAAACTACTCTTTTCAAAAATATTGTAGCCTAAGAAGCCCCAGGCTAGTACACTGCACCTCAGAAAGTGGAATTCGGTACCAATCACACTATTTTAAACTTTAACTGGGATGGGGTGTACAATTAAATTTTATACACGCTAAAGATAAGACGAAGAAACTTATCTTAGAGGGCTAAGGATGTTTGCAGCTCTTAGCGCGATGTCTCCTCTCTTGCACGGAACGGGAACAGAAACGAAGTTGGCTGAATCTTACTCAGATATAAAATTGGAGACTTTCCGTGAACTTGCCGGCTGCAGAGCAGCCAGACAATAAGAATATTGTTCACCAAAAATGAAAATATAAATAAATGTTGCCTTCAAGGTGGCAGTTAGAGTTAAAATTTAAATTTCGAACATTAGCAGACAAAAATGGAAGGGGAATCTTAAAAGAATTATTGTTTTATCTTCGAGTGTCTGATGCGACAAGGAAACGGCATGTTTGGAAATTGAGTAGAAATTTGGGGGGAAGTGACGACTAATGATTCACAAACAGTTACCGAATAAAATAGTTCTGAGACGAAAAGGTAACAGCTGAACAGCATGTTACAATATAATTGTAGATATTTGAGAATAATTAAATATCCTGCCAAGACCCAAATATTCAAACAGCTCAATTCTTAAGTATTGATGTTAGTCTAAGCTAGTATAAGCGAATTAGATGTTATCGCTTGTTCACCCTTTTTACTGTAACCATTTCATTGAAAACCCACTTGAGGTGAATATCACACCCAAGTGAACATACTTATTCATCCTAGACACTAATTCATTATAAAAAATATTGCATTTAGAATTACGGAAACCTCCACAGCTTACCTCTATCATTTTAGTTATCTTAAAATTAACTGTGAAAGTATTCAATGCAGTATACTTTTTAAATTTTTTTGCTACATAAACTTCTGGCTGCCAGAATAACCAGATCATCAATAACTTTCAAGATCGGCAATAAACAAGACGGAAAGCAGAGGACTTGGAGGTTCTCCTTGTAAAACTCCTGTCGTTAAAGGGTACCAATTGGTCAAACCATCATCATTTCTAATCTGCATGATTAGTTTGCCTGTATAAAACCATAAGTACACGTAATATTTTTGCAAATATACTCAAATTGAATAATTTCATTTACGGATGGGCTATCGAATCAATTGCCCCTTCATAAATCTATGAATACCGCAAATATTTTTTTCGTTTTTTTTTTAATATGTTGAAGGTGGAGCTTAAGGGGCATACATTGTCAATACACCCCCTGAACGAAAACCAGCGTGACAAGATTCTACAATCCATCAACCAACCTATAATATATATGATATCAGACTTGTGAAAATTTTGGCAGACCAGTTGATCAACGCAACCTTTTAAAAATTCTCAGGAAGTTCAACAGTACCTTTTTTTATGTAACATGGGTATTATGCTAGAATATTATGCGTCCTTTCTTCTTCGGAGAAATGTGCACAGAGGTAATAAAATATTTCAGCAACCCCTGCGCTGGATCTCTGATCGAACCCTCAGAATTTACCCAAGATTTCAACTGGGTCCCATTTGCAGTGATGTAGAATATCATGCAGCCCAGTGAAATATGATATTCACTTGAATGAAATCAGTCTTAGAACACGATACCAGAAGATTCAATTTAAATGCAAATCAAAGCGATTTGTATATTTCAAGAAAGCATCAAACCACCCTCATCTAATGAATTACACAGGATATAAAGCTTCGGTTTTCATAGAATCTAGAAATAAAATTGAATTAACATGAAAACGATTTTAATCTTTGTCGGTCCAAAATGTTCATATTTCTTCCAAGTAATTTAGTCAACCAGTTTAGACGTGGTAAGCCAACTGGTGGAAATTGGAAATTTCAAAATTTGTTGAAAGGCCGTATTGCTCAAATGTGATGGATGAAGTGATAAAACGATTGAAACATCGCTTTACAACAGGAAATTAAATTTTCCTTGCTGTCGATTATTCTGGAAATAATTTTTTCAGGACTTTTTGCATTGTAGAACATCAAATCGCGATAATAAAGAGCATATTAAGTATTGAAGCCACTCTTCGTTTGTAATATTTCTTGATATACTCAGACATATGCTTTTATCACAAACAAAACTCATCAAAATCGTATAATATATTTTTATCACATTGATAGCACCCTAAAACCGCAATAAACCATAGGACATTGGCATTTAGGCAGGATGAAATAAATGTTGGATTTAATCACAGAACAATTTGTAACTAATTTAGATAATGCATTCAAGACTTGTAGAGAATTGCCAATAACTGCTTGGAAGAGAGCTAAGATAATCGTTTGGCTGGATAACCACAAGATCATATAGCACAACATTATAGCAACAGCACAAAAATCATTACGAATAGTAGGATTGCTCAAATTGAAATTCTATAAATATGTAATTGACGGAATGGCGTTAGAACGTAGTAGATAATTAAAAAAAGTCAATTATACAATTATAATTCAAAGATTATGGCGTAATCTTCAAATTTTATTAGAAACTTTTTTTTTGTATCTGCATTTTTCACAAAGATGCATACGATTTTCCACCCTGAACCTTCATTGAACCATAATTTTTTTGACCCCACGTCATTTTTATTATTGTTTCAATAGCAGACTTCATTTTTGAATTTGTTGAAATTTATGCTGTTAATATTTTATTATTATTGTTGTTGTTATTGCGCGATGGTGCGTATAAGCCGCTCTCTCACCTGCTTTTTGACCTTTATTTTTGCTCCCTTCTCTTTCTTACCTGAGCCTCAGGTGAAGGTGAAAAAGCAGGTCACACCGTCGCGTAATAATAATAACAACAACAACAATAATAATAAAATATTAACAACAAACATTTATGGCATTTAGGTGTGTTTTTTTGTAAGGCGATCACTTTAAAATAGGTTCATTATAAAGTTCACAAATTTTTAGATAATATCATGAACACTATAAAAAGTTATAGAAGGTTTGCTGAAAGACGTCTGGTTTAAGTATTTATTGTGAATAATTGTCTATTATTTAAAAAATTTGGAATTTATAGAAAAACTATATAGTAGTTTCGAAAGTAGACGCTTCAAAGTGTTCAGTGTTGAAGTTTCATTGAATTATATTAATTTCGAGAAAAGATATAATTGAATGAAGTCTAAAAAAAAACAAGTAAAATGAAACATGCAAAAAACAGATTTTTAAGAAGCATTTGTTCAAAATTCGGAATATTGATGGCTTTGCTTTTATAATAATAATGTTTTATGCTCATTTGCAATGCTAAATTTAAAAGGAATTATTGCTGGGATGAGTATTAATTAAATAGGAATTATCATTGTTTTTTTATTTTCTAGCTCTAGTTTTTTATAAATAAACTGATTTTACAGGTAGAAAATCTACTTTTCCAAATTTAAAAGTATTTATATCTGAAAGCTGAGGTCTTTCTCTACATGTTACATGTATTTATTTATTTTTTCAGAATGTTATAAGCCCAAAATTATTAACTTTTGAGTCGAGCGGTTGATAAATTTGGCTCCCGGGCCCTTCGGGCGTAACCACGAATCGACTAGCACTGAAATTAACTTTATCTCGTAAACTTTTCAATTTACAGAAAAACTTTTCGAATGAAATTTGTAGATACATGTATCAGCTACAATTTTTGATTGAAACAGTTTTCTGTATTTCAATTATTCAAACAATTAGACTGGGAAAAACAAAACAAAAAAAATTTACTCAACGATTTTCCGGAAAATTGCTTGCCTAGCATCGTGAAGCTTTTCCCATGTTAAACACAACCCTTTTGAATACTCAATTTAGAATTTTTAAGTTTTTTTTATTTTTTGTGAGGTTTTATGTGTATTTTGACTAGGCTATTAAGCGAATTTATATTTGTCGCCTGAATCATTCAATAAAAACTTGGATTTCTACCCAACCGATTTACGTTTCAAAAATACTATTAGCTTAGAAACTTAGAAACTGGTGAGACACAACGTACTTTGAAGATAGGGCGTTAAAAGAACACTTCTCTTATTGTTTCTAAATATATATATTATATCCTATTGGAATCGAAAATGTTTTCAAGATCTGTTATTCTTGGATAACCTGTGTTCTATTCAAGTTCAAAAGAATATTTTGAGAAACCCCAAAGTAACTGCCGATGATCAACATCTATTTTTGCTCCTGAAATATCTTGAAATATAAACAGCCACCTACGTATTCCTATTTTTTCCACTCCATTGATTTTTGTGCTCGACTAATAAATACATTGATGTTCTTACAAATTCTCTTTGAATGGAAATACATTATAGGAGCCATGGATTTATTGTAGGTGAATACTTAACACCTTCCTTTGTAAATCTCAGCCATAGGCATATACCTACCTGATAAAACAATATTACTCCCAAATGATTATTTTGCTATTTAAGAAAATCTTAATACCAGCCAAGCTACAATCATGTATTCCAGCAATTATACATAAATCTTCTTTGTGGGTTAATGGAAAATACCAAATGGATAATACTTCAAACAATAATCTCATTTCCTTTTGGTGGGTAGTGAGCACGGTGAGGTTTACGGTATTAAATAAATCAATAGCAAGGAGTTCAAAAGCGGCAAACTCCAACGATTTATCAATAGTAGATGTAACGAGCTCAAACTAATGACAAGAGAAGTGATTGCTTGTTTAAAATTCAGTTCTTTGTTGAAATTAACAGCAAAAAGATGAGAGGGCTGGTTTTACCAGAATCAACAAAAGATGAATGACAAATGTCTTTTTAGCGAAGTTGTCGATCTCACATTGCCTCGGCTTCGATCTTTAATATGACATGGCACGTTTTTTAACAGTTTCGTTTTAGTTTATAGACAAAGTAAAGCTTAGCATGAGTATTATAGTGTTTTAATGAAGTAAAGATAAATTAATTATTTGATAAATAGTCTGAAATAAGAAAATATCCCGTAACGAGTTGATTTCTTTTTATGGTTTTTTCAAATGGATAATCTACACAGGGAGGAAAAAATGAGAAAAATGTTTATATGACAATTTAATTTTTTTAATTTCTTGGGAAATTAAACCACAATATTTTTAAATTCT
>CAJUYI010000591.1:46863-90513 GCA_910591695.1 Galerucella pusilla | reverse complement strand
ATTTTAAACAACTGCCTTCCTTTTTTACCTGAAAAGCTAAACCAACAGTATGTGCCCCATTACATTCAAGTTCCTACATATCCCTAATCCACCTGAACTTCTAGGTAAGCACAGCTGCCAGGATATCCCTGCAAATTTACCACTGCCAGGTTACCCCTGCAAGTCTACCACTGCCAGGATACCCCTGTCAGGTTACCGTTTACTGTCAGTTTACCACAGCCAGGTTTCCGTCTACTACTAGGATACTGCCAGACATCTCTACTTCAACTTCCAGACATATCTACTTCAACTTCCAGACATCTCTACTTCAACTTCCAGACATCTCTACTTCAACTTCCAGACATCTCTACTTCAACTTCAAGACATTTCTTCTACTTCCACTCCGACAAGCTAAGTACCTTTAAAGAAGTACAGGTTTTTTTTACCTCTTTACATTTTCTTTCCTATTACCTCGAGGCAGAATAAATCTAATATTTGAACTTCTCTTTTTTTATTTCTTCTATACCCGGCTGTAAGAGCTGTAGGGACTGCGTCCGGGTTTATGTAAGTTTGTAACTTTTTTATTTTTTTTTTAACTTGTAAATTCTACAAGGTGTTTCTACCTTTCTCACCTTAGTTTTTTCTTAACATTAAATTATCTTTTTTCTTCGACGTCTAAAAAGGTAGTGGCGCCCTTAAGTTCTTATAGTCTGTCAACCCTCTGGCATACCGAGTGTGGCATCAACATGGAGTCGATCCACCCTTGAGAGAGTCTCTAGCCGGGATCTGTCTCTTAAGGAGGAACGTGTGTTACATCTGTTTCATAAAAACAAATTATGAATTGATTCAAACAGGGTGGTATGCACAAGTTGTTAGTTATTTCACAGAATAACAGAAGCGACACATTCGTTCGCTATCAGGTGCTGATACACACTGTCATTTTATTATTCTCACTCCTATCAATATTGCGTAGGTGAACATAAATTAAATCTACCGTTTCAATGTTGATTTTTAAAACTTCACCATGTGGTTATCACTTTACTCTTGTGTTCTATTAGTGTAGTTTGTCTGTTTATTTGCAACAGAACAGTTTACATAGTTTTCAAGCTCAGTTATTCAAACTTTTTAGCAGTGTTAGCTATTTAGCCAGTTTTTCCGGTCCTGGCATGTGCTGATAATGTCAACAATGTCAAATCAAATTACTTACCCTAGCAACCATGGAGGCTATATATCTTCCATGCTAGCAAACTCATGTACAAAAACAATTTTCGGCCGATCATTCAAGCAGGTGGGAAATTTGTTGAAATAATTTTATAGCGGGAATATTTGGGAGAAGAACATTGGGCAAATGTCCATTCATCCAAAAATATATGGAAGCCTGTAGATATTTAATTCGAGTTTTGACGTTCTTAGTTATTTGAACTATCTTTAACACTGTGTGGGCTATTTACTTAAAAATTAAATGTCTTGATTTAAAAAGTGGATACATTTATATGGATCTACCGGGAATGTCCACTCTTTTATTATGAGTAGATACTCTATCAGAACGCTTTTTTCCATTCTAATATCACAACCTGTCTATCTCTAGCTCCAACCAATGCTATCAATTAAACTTTTGAAACCATCAATTGTATTTATAAGAAATTGAAAATTTCCAATCAATGACAATGAACAACAAGAAGCGATTTTAAGTGAAGAACCAAATTTATTTGGTATACTTATACCATGTTTTGGTCTTAACCACTACATTTGAGCGACTGTGGTTGATATGTTCCCCTACATTGATTCTGATGATCCAAATCTATTTTATAAACCATAAAATAACCGTGGTATTTACTCTGGCATTTCTTACAGTTTTATCGTAATTCGCTTCAAATCGCTTGAGGATTCAAAAATTTGAAAATAGAGTGAATCGAGCAGGGATTGCCGCAAAACCACAGAGTACACCATCTAACAAGAGGCAAAAGGAAGTAGTTTTTTGATCGCAAATTTGTGTGCACATGCGTGAATTAATTAGTTTATCTGTCAATGTCAAGTCGTCACTTCCGTTGATTCCCCTTAGTTCGCCGTGTATTATTTTAAGTTTATGTTAAAAATGAGCTATTTCTCATTAGACACATGACATGAGATGAATAATAAGGCATTCTCATGTTAGTAGTTAAGTAAACAAATATTATATAGTCCTAATTGGGAGGGATGTTTATCAACACTACTATTTTCCTCAGTGTAGTTATGGTTTTATTTCGAATCAATACTCGTGCTACTTTTCTCAGGTAGTTTATGTTTCAATGTCTCGACGTATTTCCGCTCAATATCGTGTGAGTGGTGTGAGTCCGACTTCAAAGGAACCGACAAAGCTTTCGTCTCTTGTTAGATGGTGTACTTTGTGGCAAAACGCTATATTCTCCATAATAAAACGTCATTCTTTATGTAGTTTTTAAATAAATATTCCAAATCATTGGATGGAATATAAGTGGAGCATTGAACGTTGATTTTTGAAAAAAATCATCATTGTACTTCCATCCGAATTTGTAAATAGAAAATGAGCCTTTATCCTAACCATCACCAAAAATTGATTCGTAATATTGTACCAAAATTACTCTACGTGGAAACTCGGCGAGTTTTAAACAAACTGAACGGAAATAATAGTCCTTTTTGATAAAATAAATATATATGTGGAACTTTTAGCATTAATGATGGATTTTTTTTGGAATATCTGGTATTTATTCACCTTTCTGTTATTTTATGGTGAAAGTGTTTTCGGGAAAAAGGTTTTGGCTTTAAGCCTGAAAAAATCCCTCATTAATTGTGTCTTCAAACTAACATGACATTAGAGGAGGATTAGACAGTGGCGATAATAGAAATGAATTTTAACTTCAAAAGTTGAAGCAACCATAAGTTTATTAAAAAAACATGTTGCCTTTCATATTTCTTATAAAGT
Source organism: Galerucella pusilla (assembly GCA_910591695.1). Classification (NCBI taxonomy): domain Eukaryota; kingdom Metazoa; phylum Arthropoda; class Insecta; order Coleoptera; family Chrysomelidae; genus Galerucella; species Galerucella pusilla. The sequence continues at coordinate 87,593 of CAJUYI010000591.1, read as the reverse complement.
TTTCGTTATGTGAACTTAAACGTGAGGACATAGGCAAACAAAAAAATATACAAAGCATAATTGTGCAAGGTCGAATTTGGTAGATAGCCCTTAAAGTAAAACACAATTAATTGTGAACGGGCTCTGATAGCTGATCGCATTTTTGTGTCTGTTTTAGTAATTCTCGGTGCAACTAATTCCAACAAAAAATCAAAATCTTCTAATTTTAATCAGACAACAACCTATCGTAAATAAATTCCGAGTTCACATCTTCTCAATATACAATCTCTGACCCATATTTCTATTTTCTCTCTTGGTTTTTTAATAATACCATTGCACATGCAGCAGCCACACTATTTTATTTTGATGTATGTACAGTTACTACTGACATATTTTTCTCAGTAAAGTGATGGCATTTCTTCCGCAAACAGTAATTTGCCGGAAATACTGCATATAGTGTGAACAGATGAGCAAATTGATTGCACAATAAGTGTGGCAAGCTCATTTCTAGTATATTTGTGACTTTAGATTAGAAAAATACGCTTTCCGTTGTGGCTTGTTTTCTCAAAAATACTGGAAATCATTAAGAAGTTTAATCTTTTCGAAGGAATTTGAATTCAGCTACAGAAAGGGTCTGATAACGGTGTTGGCTATAGATGGGTCTGAAGAGATAAGAGAGACTGAGGCAGGAGTGTTCAGGCCAGTAACCAAACACTCTGAAAACTTTGAAAAAAAAACCAAGCGTGTTTCAAGCGGAAAGTCATATAAATCGAGGCTGTAGGTACCTAGTTCAATATTGATAAAAAATATAGGACAAAATATCATCATTTCGTCTGATAGTCAAGAAGGCAATGAAGCAATTAATTCTTGTATACAGTTTCAAAATGGTATGGGGAATGCCCAAGAAAACTAGAGCAGTATCGTCACCTTGTATGTATGTATTTTGGGGTGACATTCACTGAGACCTAAAAGATCTATTGTGCCCCCTTACTTCTACTGAGTTTCTGAGGAGAGTCTCAGAAACTAGTAGTTCCTTCAGTCCTATTTCCCGGAGGAATTTTAGGATGTTTGCAGGCTTTAACTTAGGCATATGTTCCTCTTCTATCCAGTAATCTCCTAGGTGCTGTGCTCTAGGATTCTGAAGTGCTGTGCAGTTGGAAAGTATGTGGATGGAGGTTTCTTCTTCCATTTCACAAAATCTGCATTCTTCTTCCTTCACTATTTTGAGCTCTTTCAGGTGCCCATTCAGGTGACAATGTCCCGTTAGGATCCCTGTTAAAACTTTGACTTATGCATTCTTTTGATCTCAACAGGTTGTAGTCACCCAGAAGAGTCTTTGATTGTATAAGCCCTACTAGATCTCTACAATAGTCAGATCTTCTCTTTTTCTCGGCTTTACTTATTTCTTCCAATATTACGTTGGGGCTGATTCCGCAAAAGTTTTCAGGCCCCCAGAAAGGTATTTCAGTCCCCCCCTTTGCTAGTTCATCTGCTGTTTCATTTCCTTCTATTCCAGTGTGTCCTGGAATCCATAGTAAGGACTATATTATTCTCGCCTAGTTCATTGACTTTGTCTAGGCCTTCCCACACCATTTTGGAACTGATTACACAAGAGCTCAGTGCCCTGATGGCTGCTTGACTATCTGACATTATGATAACTCTTTGTCTTCTGTATCCCTTATCAATATTGAACTGGGCGCACTTTCTTATGTAAAATACCTTAAGTAAAATACCGTGAGATAGAACCCACAAACTCAACTAAGATCCAGAAATTTCTCCAGGATATAGGACTTAAGGAGCTACTAATCTTTGGGAATTTCCCCAGAAAGTGAGTGGAAGAAATGAGAAATACATCTTCCAGATTTCAGTTTTTGTGACTTTAGTATCCGGTATACATACATACCTACATACATGTATGTTGAGGAATAGATGAAAAACTGGAAAAATTGGTGTTCCTAATTTATTGGGAATAATGGTATTGCTGTTCCTAAGAATAATTAAAGATTTATCTCATTTTTTCACCAATCAATGTCACTAGAAATATTCACCTTGGAAGATTTTTCATTTTTTTTTATTGGCTAGTTCCTGAAATTATCTTACTATCTTACATTTTGTAATTATACCGAATAAACATTAAAGTGGAGTGCTAGCGTCGTAGATAGTTCCAAAATGACATTTTAGGGTCTATATAAAGCCCATGATTAATGACTCGAAAGTTAAAATTGAATGAACAAACGCCACAGAATTCTGTTATTTAGTAATTACGGGTAATAACCGTATTTGCTTTTATTTGGTTATAAATTCTGCAAAGACTGTTTTGTTTATACTTTGAGCACTTTAATTTGATTAAATTTAAGTGTGTTCTGTGTTTAAAGATACATTTTATAAACCGGTAGCCCATGACATACAGTCCTCATCCCGAAAGGATGCCGTTTTGACTTGTTGAAGCTGTTGCCCAAAACCCAAACTTGCACCTTCAACATCTATTGATAACACGCTTTACTAAGATGACATTTTCTTTGCGGGAAACTGTAAATAAAGTAGATAACTCTACAAAGTCGTCAGGTTTTTTGTCAAATAGCATTTTAGCACAGAATACACCAGCCAAACAAGAAACGAAAGTCGGCGTAAATCCTTTGATGTTTTGGGGGCAAAATTTCGTGACCTTCAAACTGACGTTGACAGATAACGGATCAAGTTACACTAAGAAAATTGTTCAAAAAATGTGATACATGTCATACACACATCATGGGCAATGCTCAGTATTAATTACTTTTTTTTCTGTGGCTTCTTTAATACAGGGTGAAACAAAACGCAAATCGAGCAATATCTCAAAATTTTTAAATGAATCACCCTATAAGTCTTTTTACAATTTGTTAGTACAATTAATAATATTTCAAACGATGTAATACATTTAGGGCATAAGTTAATGGAAAATCGTAAATATTTTATAATAATGGTCAAAAACAAGTATTTTACGTACACAAATAAAATGGTTTTAAATTTTTACATGCAACCTCTTGTAAATTTTAACATTTCTAAGGCATACATTTTAATCGCAATTTTGGATGCATCTACAATATCTAATCAATTAAATGAAATGTTTACTAAAAATTTCATATTTATTCATGTTTCACTTTCAAGAATTTTTATTATAGGCTTGTTTGAGAATGGGCGAAACATAATCAAGCCATATTTTCGATTATATCAAGTGGGCTACTATCAAAATAGTATCTACTAATAAAAAATGTCAAAGAAATATTGCTGTATTTTTCGTTTGTGTTTAGGAAGTTGATTCAAACACAATACCCAGTTAACTTGTGGTTCCAACAAGATGAAGCATCTGTATATCACGTTCGTTGTGTACGTCGGTGGTTAAACAGACTTTTTACCGACAGGTGTGTAGGACGTGGTGGACCAATTTCATGGATCTCACACCGATGGATTTCTTTTTATGGGGATATATCAAGCAACTTGTGTATCAAACGGAACCTACTACCAGAGAAGACGTGGAAGAAAGGATTCGTAACGCATTTTCCACAATAACTCCAGCTTATGTTGGAAAAAGTAAGATCCTCGTTTTTGAAAAAAATTGTATGGAAGTAAATGGTCTCCATTTTGAACACTTAGCATAAACTACTATACTTTTTTATAGAATGTCAATGTTCATTTATGTAAATGTGAGTGTTCTTATAATGTTGGTTTTCATAATTGTTAGTTTTCCAAAAATAGAAAAAGTTGGGAAATAAAATACAAGCTTGCATTTTACATAACTTATATCTACTGTTTGTTTATATTTATTAGTACTATAATGACATTAGCCTACTTAGAGTGAACAAAAATATTTCTTCCAACATAATTCCTTCTTTCCTTCCTCTAATGGTAAGAGTAGAAGTCAAAGATATTTTAGATGCATCCAAAAGTACGATTAGAATTTATGCCTTAGAAATGTTAAAATTCACAAGATGTTGCATATAAAAATTTAATACCATTTAATTTGTGTACGTTAAATACTTGTTTTTGACCATTATCATAAAATATCTACGATTTTCCATTAACTTATGCCCTAAGTGTACTACATAGTTCGAAAGTTTATTAATTGTACTAACAAATTGTAAAAATACTTATAGGGTGATTCATTTGAAAATTTTGAGATATTGCTTGATTTGCGTTTTGTTTCACCCTGTTTTAAAGAAGCCACAGATGAAAAAAGTAATTAATACTGAGCACAGCCAATGATGTGTGTATGACATTTGAATTCAAAGACCTGTTGATTTATTTTAATTTACTGTTTTGCAGAGTGTTAAAGAGGAGGTCTTTTTTGCTAATAATTGGCCATATCTTTGTAAAACACCCTTATAGTATGTTCAATTTAATTTTATATCTGTTCATTTCATTTCTATGGTCTGAACGGCACGGCAACGCTGTGATTGAGAAGAAGGCATGACCGTGGCAATCGTGCAAAAAGTGAGAGCAGTGTTGCCACATGTGGCTCGTTCGAGCCAGATCTGGCTCGTTTGAATTAAAAGTTCCTCGTTGACTCCTCTTTATTAAAATTGGCTCGTTTTTAAATTTTGCTAAATTTTTGTTGAAGATGAATATTTCTGAACTCTCGTGAACTGAACTGAGCGATGTTGAGTATTGGAGTACTTGGATTGGATTATTTGAATTAGACGGGGCGGGCGAGTGTAATTCGTGAACGCACCACCGCCGAACAAGAGAAATCACGAACGCACCTCAATCCAACCGCTCAGCTCTTCTTCTTCTTCTTTGTTGTGCTGTTTTTCAATACTTATGTTTTGAATCCTTACCTACCCCCTACCCCAAAAAACAACTAGGTTAGGCTTCCTAATGATGTGATATGTATTTCGGATACATGACAAACACCTGAGCTTATTTTCCCGACATATTCCAACGTTGCCAAATTTAGTAGTAACTTAACAATATTGAAATGAATATGTGAATATCAGAAAATAAGAAATAGAAAACAAAAAAAAACAAGAAAACCCAGGCCCAAACCCGGTTGATCAAAGTGTAACTATGTATAAAAATATCAGAAAATAATAAATAAAAAAACCAAAAAAAAAACATAAAAACCCAGGTCCTAGCCGGGTTTCGAACCTACGACTGAGTTATAAGCTCAATACTCTACCAACTGCGCAAACGCACCTCAACTACTAAATTTGACGTGGTGGGTGGAATCTGTCGGGAAAATAAGCTCTCCTATGACAAATACCCTTCTAATACTCAAAAATATATATTTCCAAGAAATAGGGATTCACTAGTAAAAAACATTTTTGGAAAAGCTCGTTCTAGTTTGAATTTCGCTCGTTTCCGCCATGTCATCTGGCTCGAAAAAAAATAGGCTTGTGGCAACACTGAGTGAGAGTCGTCGTTGTAAAAATGTATGAGACACACCACGTGTCTCTGATTGTACAAAATTAAAGATATATTCTAACGAAGTCTATTTACTTATTCACACTGACAATTAATAACAAATATATAACATAATTTTTGGTCCTTCGAAAGTCGGATGTGCGAATAAGTCAAGTATTATACCAATTTTCAATCAATTAATAAAAACTACACAAGGAATCAATCCATCTTCAAGTTCAAGAAGTGTGCCTATCCAGTCGTCCAGTCAAGTTTCAAAACATTAACAGCGACGTTCCGAGAAATAACAATTTGGTCGGATGTGCAACCAGTAGCAATTCTAACAAGCTCAGTCCGATCCTATTATTACGATTTTTATCTCTATTTACCACTTGCAAGAGCGTATGATTTTGAATTCTGTTCGATTTGTATCAAAAATTATCATTGACATTCAAGTATTATTATTAATTGAATTTTACACATTAAATTATATCACAATTAATAATTATTTTCTATTATAATGGCTAGTGTAGATATTAAACAACTCATTAGAAACAGGGGATCTATAAAAAAACGTTTAACTACATTTGAAAAATATATCGATTCAATCAAGGATGCTATCATTTCACCTGATTTAATAGATGTTCAATTACGATATGACAATAATATTAATTTAATTCATGAATTTGAAAATATACAAAGGTTAATAGAAGAACATTGTACAGAAGAAGAACTAGAGATACAGTTTGATGAGCGAGAGCCTTTTGAAAATAAATATTATAATAATGTATCATTTCTAAAAGATTACATTTTAAAAAGAACAAGTCCTACAACAATAGAAAATTCTTCATCAATCAAAGATTCATTATCAAACTTTTTACTTCCTAAAATCAAATTACCTGTCTTTAATGGTGAATATGACCAATGGTTAGAATTTAAAAAGAATTTTATGTCCACAATCGATTCAAATACATATCTAAATGATATTCAAAAATATAACTTTTTAAATGCTGCTCTAGAAGGGTATGCAAAAAGAGTAATCTCTGGATGTGATGAATCTCAAGACTATCAGAGAGCTTGGCAAAAGCTTTGTGAGAAATTTGATAAAAAGCAGTTCTTAATTGATACTCATATTAAAGCATTGTTTAATATCAATCCAATAATTAAATCCACATTTATGCAATTCAGAAATCTAGTAGATGACATTTCAAAACATATCACAGCCCTTGAAGGAATGAAGCTTTCCAAAGAAGCCCTCTGGGATATGACTATTATTCATATCATTTATAATAAACTAGATAAAATTACTCAGAACAAATGGAAAGAATCGTATACTTCATTTGAATTACCTATGTAGAATGTTGTGGTATTGCTGGTTCACTTTATCACCTTTTACGTTAATAAAACAATTGTGTTTGTAACTATTATTTGTACTTAATTGCATTTCTAATAAACTATTACATTTGATACAGATTTTCTATTTTCTCTTTTATCGACTAGAGCGCTTGAAGTTCTAACTCGAAGTCCCTTAGATACACCCGCGACCCCTCCTTGTCAAGTAGGCGCGGCGGTTGGACACCTGCAAGCTTGTTACATACACAGTGGAGCAAAATATGAGAATACATAGTGGCACAAAAACATAAAATATACAACCTACATTACACAATTTCCTAGAATTCTTAAAAGAAAGACAAGATGTATTGGAATCTTTGGAAGAGCCTCATTCTCAAACTAAGGTACATACTAATCATTATCAACCCAATATTCAATTCCAAAAATCGAAAATTCCACAGGGTCGTAGTCATGTACATTTATCAATTAACAAATTAACATGTAACTTCTGCAAAGGCGAACATTATATTTATACATGTAATGACTTTTTAAAATTAAGCATCAATGAAAGATGGAACAAGGTGAAAGAATTACAATTATGTTCAAACTGTCTGAGAATAGGACATTCAAAAGAAACATGCAATTTAGGCCACTGTAAGGAATGTAGACGAAAACAATACACTATTACACAATTCTAACACAATTAAAAATATGAACCAAGACAATCAGGGCAATTCCCAAGTAATAAAACAATCATGCAGTAATCCTAACAATTCATCTATCTCCCAAGGAGAATGTTCAAATGTTTTACTACAAACAAATTCAGTTTATAAACAACAAAATATTTATAATTCATCCGTTCTTCTTTCAACAGTAACTTTCAAGGTAAAAGATGATCAAGGCAATTTTCAATTATGTAGAGCATTATTAGACTCTGGAGCCCAATCCAATCTAATAACTGAATCTTGTTGCAAGCGTTTAAATCTAACATTGATCCCTACCAATTTATCAATCGTGGGAATCAATCAAACAATATCCACTCTCACAAAAAAGACTTCTATTACCATACACTCGAACTGTAACAATTTTCAACACAATATTTGCTGTTATGTTGTTCCAATAATATCATCAACCACACCCTCAGAACAAGTTGATATCTCCTCAATCAATATCCCAAACAACCTTAATTTAGCTGATCCAGAATTCTATTTGCCCAAGCAAATCGACATGCTTATTGGTGTCACTCTATTTTGGGATCTTTTATTAGATGGCAAAATCACTTTAGGTAAAAATGGTCCAATTTTACAGAACACAAAGCTAGGCTGGATCATTTCCGGGTTTATTTCAAATCCAACAAAAATATCTATTTGCAACCTTTCAAAAACAATACCCGAGGATTATCAATTAAAAAAATTTTGGGAACTCAATGAAATCCATGAACCTACTTCAATATCTGAAGAAGACCTTCTTTGTGAAACCATATTCAAAGAAACCACTTCACGTCTTCCTAACGGTCAATTTATTGTCAAACTTCCATTAAAAAGGCATCCAGAAATATTAGGCAATTCTGAAGAAACTGCTATAAAGAGATTCAAGGCATTAGAGAAAAGATGTGAATCAAATCCAGAATTTCATCATCTTTACAAGAATTTCATTCATGAATATATAGAATTAGGTCACATGTCAAAATTAACAGAACCAATAAGCAACCCAAATTACTATTTACCACATCATGGCGTTTTCAAAGAAACAAGCATCACAATAAAACTCAGAGTAGTTTTTGATGGATCGTGTAAAACCAGTTCGGGATGGTCACTTAATGACTTACAGTTAGTGGGCCCTAAAATTCAGAATAATATTTTTGATATACTCATTAGATTCAGACTTTACAAATATGTCGTGTCAGCAGACGTGTCAAAAATGTATAGGCAAGTTTTAAAACACAATGATCATAAACAACTTCAATTAATAATTTGGAGAGAAAACCCAAATGAGGATTTTTCAACATACCAACTAAATACAGTCACATATGGTACCACGTCAGCGCCTTATCTAGCAATTAGATGTATCAATCAATTAGCCATTGAAAATCAAAATTCATTCCCTATTGCATCAAATACAATTTTGTCAGATTTTTATGTGGATGATTTGTTAACAGGTTCAAATGATATCAATGAATTGCAATCCAGATGTTCTAACATTTCATCTATTTTATCTTCAGCAAATTTCATTTTGAGAAAATGGGTTTCAAGTCACCCTCACATTTTACAAAACATTTATTCCGACGATATTCCCAACAAAATTTTGAATTTAGGGGAATCTGAAAGCTTTAAAACCCTAGGTATTCAATGGGACAGCAAACAAGATATTTTAAAATATATTATAAACACTTCTTGTTCTCGTATCTCTATTACTAAAAGACAAATTCTTTCCATTGTATCACAAATATATGATCCACTCGGTCTTCTTAGTCTTGTAATTATAGTAGCGAAGATTATCATTCAAAAACTATGGTCAATCAAATTACCATGGGATGAGCCTATTCCGCAATATTTACTAGTGTCATGGACGCAATTCTATAATCAAATAGCTCAACTGAATCAATTAGAAATCCCTCGGATGGCAATCGGATCGTCTCACAAATTATTGGATATGCACTGCTTCTGTGACGCTTCAATGCAAGCTTATGCCAGTTGCATTTATTTGAGAAGTCAAGATGCTCAAGGAAACTATTCTATTCACTTACTATGTTCAAAGACAAAGGCGTCTCCTTTAAAAACAATTACGGTACCCAGGCTCGAATTATGTGCCTCATTATTAGGTGCACAATTAGTAAAAGAAATTTGTAACACCAATTTTCTGACAGTACCTACATACTATTGGAGTGACTCACAAATCGTTCTATGTTGGCTTCAAAAGGAACCCAATCAATTGCAGGCATTTGTCGCAAATCGTGTATCCAAAATTCAAACTATGACCGATATTACTAGTTGGCATTATGTCAATACAAAAGAAAACCCTGCTGACTTAGCGTCAAGAGGAGTTTTACCAGAAAGGTTAGGAAATTCAAAATTGTGGTGGTACGGACCTGACTTTCTTTATGAACCTATTGATGACTCATTATTTAATAACACTATTTTTAACATTAATTTACCCGATATAAAGAAAACTAGTAACATACTTAAGGTCACAACTATTGAACAATTTTCACTATTTTCTAAATATTCAAGTCTAAACAAATTGAAGCGTATAACTTGCTATTGTCTTAGATTTATTTCTAACATACAGAAAAAGAAAGGAGATAGACTAACTGGTCCTCTTACAGTCTCAGAATTAAATCATGCCAATGTCACTTTAATTCAAATAGTACATCAGAATGTTTTTCAGAAGAAATAGCCATTCTAAAATCAAATAAACAGTTACCATCAAATAATAAATTAAACAATCTTGCACCATTTCTTGACGAAAATAATGTATTACGTGTAGGAGGTAGATTAAGATTTACATCACTAGCCATTCATACAAAACATCCGATATTACTTTCCTCCAAACACATTTTCTCGAAACTACTATTTACACATAAACATAACATGTTATTACACCCAGGTCCTCAATTGTTATTGGCATCCATCAGACAGTTCTATTGGCCTATCGGTGGACGCAATTTAGCAAGGAAAATATCCAAACAATGTTTAACTTGTTTTAAATTCAACCCAACTTTCGCAACATATCCAATGTCAAGTTTACCTGATCATAGAGTAAAACCATCATTACCTTTTCAATTTACCGGAATTGACTATGCAGGTCCATTTCCATTAAAAGATAAGCAAGGACGAGGATGCAAAACATTAAAATGTTATGTTTGCGTTTTTGTCTGTTTCTGTACAAAATCTATTCATTTAGAATTAGTATCAAATTTAACAACAAAATGTTTTTTATCCTGCTTGAGAAGATTCACTTCCAGACGAGGAATACCATCAGACATTTTTTCAGATAATGGCACTACCTTCGTTGGTGCAAATAATCAACTAAAAGAATTAGGTATCTTTTTACATAATAATCAAGATCATATCACTAATCAATTAACCAAAGATAATATACGGTGGCATTTTATACCCCCATACACACCAAATTTTGGTGGCCTTTGGGAAGCAGCCGTTAAAAGCACTAAGCACCATTTACAACGCATAATGTATGACAAACAATTTATATATGAAGAGTTTTATTCATTTTTGGTACAAATTGAAGGAATTTTAAATTCACGCCCGCTTTATTCCCAATCCACCAATCCGAATGATCTAGAACCCCTAACACCTTCACATTTTTTATTTGGTCGCCCTATAACCTTACTCCCTGATGCTGATCTTGTAACAACCCCATCAAACCGATTATCAAGACTTCAAGACATACAACGTATGTACCAACAATTTTGGACACGTTTTAAACAAGAATATATTTCTCAATTGCACACGCAATATAAATGGAAGGATCCAGCGCAACCATTGCTAAAGACTGGAACCCTCGTACTAATCAAACATTGTAATCAGCCCCCATGTAAATGGCCTCTTGGTAGAATCCTGCATCTCTCTCAAGGAAAAGATGGTGTCTCCAGACTTGCAAAAATCCAAACCACTTCGGGAATTGTGAACCGTTCAGTGCGTCATTTATGCCCACTTCCAATGGAAGAAGATACAGAGACTTAGTATTATTATGTGCAATGTCATTTTGTGTTAATATTTATTTTTAGACATTTTTGACATTTATTTAGTTATTCATTTTGAAGGTCTCCTTCAAAAGGGGAGTTTTATGTTCAATTTAATTTTATATTTGTTCATTTTATTTCTATGGTCTGAACGGCACGGCAACGCTGTGATTGAGAAGAAGGCATGACCGTGGAAATCGTGCAAAAAGTGAGAGTCGTCGTTGTAAAAATGTATGAGACACACCACGTGTCTCTGATTGTACAAAATTAAAGATATATTCTAACGAAGTCTATTTACTTATTCACACTGACAATTAATAACAAATATATAACATAGTATATTAGAGTGCTATATTTTTGTAACGCTCTCGGTGAGATCTTTTCGATTCTTGAACAAAATATAGTACGTTCCATTCAAAAAAATGTAAGTTTATGCTGCTACGTGATTTTGGAACAGCCTGTAGAATCGAAAGTATTTTCAAAATGTGCCCTCAGTAACTGTACTAGCTCACACAAAATTATAAAGTTCTATCTCTCACCACAACGATGTAATCCTCCGATGTCAGAAGATTGCCCCACCCTGTATAAATTATAACTGATAGTATTTCACCCAATCTTGTATAAACAAGAGTGTGCCGAATATTCTCTTATGTTCAGCTCTGATGCTAGATTTGGTGAAATACTATATAGGTACGATTTATATTTCTTAAAATAAACAGCTGCCTTTTGTGCTTTTTTGGTAGACGGTCGATTTATTTTTTGGGAAGATAAAATTCCCTCAATTTGTTATTAAAAATTCCTGCTGAATTTCATAGTTCCTGCGGCCAAGCTTCAGATGGCAGTTAAAACAGTAGTCACTGCTAACAACATAATAGTTACAATTTTCGGTTGAAGTTTTTTATGCTCCAGCTCAGAATCATGCTCTCAGAGCTTCTGGACGCTGATGGTGCAGTATTTGAACAAATTATAAAATCATTTTAGAACAATATACATTAATTTTGGCATAGTCTAGATATAATTCAATCTTAGTTGTAACTTTCAATAAATTATCTTCATATTTATCAACTTCACTTTCATATCCATTATATTATTATTCGTCGGCTTATTACGAAGAGTGACCAAGACAATTATTTTTTTTTGCAGGAAACAAGATTTAAATTTTATGATACAAGACATGAATCCAATTATCAATGTTTTTATTTACAAAACATACATTTTTTTATCATTGATATATACTACTTGGACACTTTTCCCTGTAGGTATAGATCTATATCCAACAAGTAACTTGGTCACTTAATTACAAAATCACCAAATTTTGACTTGGTCACTTTTTCTAGTAGGCCGACGAATTATCTCTGTACATGAAAAAGCAGACTCAGGAAACAGAAATATTATTAACACGACTCTGTAGTATATAACTAACTAGACACCTTTGAATAGTTTGATTGCTTACTTTGACGTTTCACGTAAATAGCACAGTGTATTAAAATCAAGAGATAATCAACATTAATTACCACGATAAACTAATTGAGTATCTGATTAAATTTTCAAAACTGCATGAGTTTGGTCCCCAATAAAATCACACCCAATTTATATTGCCATAGAAACGGTATTAAAAACAAATATGAACGTCGCCTATTTCGATCTCGCAAAAATAAATACCTCAAGAAGACAAATATATTTGAGAATTCTTTTGCACGACTTGCGGATTTCTCTTGCAGCATCTAGCTTTGATATATTGTTGTCCCAGCTCGATAAATGAATAAAACAAATATATATGTATATTGACTTTATCGAATTGAGTGCGCTCTAATAAATTGATATGTTCTTTTAGAAAAAAAAAATAGTATCTCCTATCACCTAGGGCTGTTTTCATAACTCTGTGGCCCGTGGCTTGTGACCTAAAATAATCAAATCAGCTTTATATAATGGAAAATTCTGAGTAAAGAGAGAAGTCCGCACATATGCTAAGTATATATAGAGGGTTATCAGTTGATTCTGAATAATAATTGGTAATTTTTATCACTTGATTTGTACTCAATTCATTCTTTCTTAATCATAATAGTATTCATTAGGTCCAGAAAGGTCGCAGACAGTCAAGCGGCGCTAGAAGCACTTAATTACATGAAGGTTAATTCTAAGATACAATGTAAATGTGCCCCTGCTCTGGATATACGGAGAGCTTGGGCTGCAGGCGTCGAGGGTGGTAAGGGCAACGAAAAGACGGATGAAATGACCAGATAAGGCTCATCACTTTCATCAGTAACATTCATTTTATAAGAACCCCAATTTATCAGGACAAAGATAAGCGAAACAGTTTACAATAGAAAGTTCGCAGAGTTCACGACAGACTTATGTACCCATGTATGTATTTATATAAATTGGTGTGACATTCACTGAGACCTAAAACATATATTGGGCCTCTTTACTTCCACTCACTACCTGAGAAAAGTCTCAAAGACTAGTAGCTCCTCCAGTCCTATTTCCTGGAGGAAATACAGAATATCTGCTGACTTTAACTTATGTTCCGGTCCCTCTTCTAGTGCTGTGTAATTCGCAAGTATGTGGATGGATAAGGTTTTTCCTCCCATGCTACAGAATCCACATTCTCCTTCCTATACCATTTTGAGCTTCTCAGGTGCCCATTCAGGCGACAATGTCTTGTTAGGATACCTGTTGAACCTTTTAGTGAAGTTCGACTTTTGCATTCATTTGATCTCACAAGATAATTTAATTATGTCAGGATTCTCGATCGGTTTTGCACTTAGGTAAGGTTCGGTTTGTGGTGAGTGGGTCTATAAGGCCCTCCAATGCGACTGGCAAGAGTCTATTGTGGCTCAAACCTATGAAGATCTCACCAAACAAATTCAGCTTCTTAACAAAACCGATTAGTTTATTTGGTGAACGATATTTCAGGTTCAAGGGCGAGAGAGAGATCTTGTCAAACATCAGATACCTGATTTAGGCCGCGGCGGGGCAGGCACAAATCATATGCTCTACTGTTTAATCATCCTCCAGACAAAGAAGGCAAGTTGGATCTTCCGACAGTCCAAGTTTCAGCATATGATGATTAAGATGACAGGGGCCTGTTGAAAGGCCTGTTAAACAACATAGGTCATGCATGCTGTAGTCTAGCATTCTTCGAAGGATGTATAAAAGCCTTTGAATGAACCAATCTTGGTACATTATGCCAGAAATCTAAAGCTCCTCTTGCTGTCCAGGTATTAAGTGTTTGTTTGGCAAAACTTATTGAGATGCCCATTGTAGGTTCTGGTCCGATAGAAACACGTGCAGCTTCCTCCCTTGCAAGAGAGTCTGCCTCCTTGTTTTCTTCCATGCCAGATTGGCCAGGGATTCAGACCAGCAATACTTTATTGAGTTCTCCTATTGAGGAGAGTCTTTTTTGGACCAATTTCGATGTTAAACGGTGAGAGCTAAGAGCTTTCAAAACCGCTTGGCTGTCCGAGAAAATTTTTATTGTTCTATATATGAGATTGGCTTGCTCCACTCTCTCACACAAAACAACGGCGTAAATTTCTGCCCGAGATACGGTTGCATAGGATCCTAGTGATGTTGAAATTCCTGTCCTAGGTCTGCGTCCGTATACACCTGCACCAGAGCCTGAGGGTGTTTTTGAGCCGTCTGTGTACCAACAGCTGTCTGCTCTAATAGTTAATCCTTTTGGAAAAATACATCAATTGAGCAAAGTGTCGACAAGATCCATCATTACAATTATTTGTAAAACTACTGCTATTGATCGAAAAAAAAATACAGTACAGATATTGCTAGTGTATGTGGATCTTGCAATAATGAAAAATCTGTCGTAAACCGGTTTTGTTCCTACTTACATATTTTTAGTCTCGCCGACAAATTGTAAAATAGTGCAAATTAATTCAACTTACAGTTATACAGTGCATTTAAAAGCGGCCGAGATGTGGTGGGAGATTTCTCTCGTTTTGGTTAGGATCAACGTCTTAAACTGGAATCAGAATAAACTAAAACCAGAATGAAAAAAACGGCGATTCAAAAATTAGCCTGCAGGTCTGAGAGAAGTAGTCACGAGTTAACTTTTTTTACAATTACTTTTGCATAAAACGTGTCGCCTCTGAACTACTGTAACAGAACTTAAATTCTCAGTAAAAGCCCAATGGGGTGTGGGTGAGTGAGGACATGCTGAGACGAGTCAATTCCAGACCTACATTTATAAAACGTATTGTAGATGATGATGGGACATAAGTTTTCCGGTTTGACATTAAACCGTCAACAAGCCTTCTAATAAGCTTCAAGCCCAAAAAAGCACGCTTAAGTTGATGATAAGGTATTTATGATGTTGATAATTCAGAGTTTTCTTCCGATTATCGTGCTATTCTGCACTCCTTATCATTCCCAGATGGTTAAACAGGATCTGCATCTGTGAAGTAGAGAGGGTGAGTGTAAGCTCACAGGACTTATGCCACATGTGACCCATTGTACATCCTCCCGAAGAGTTGTCTTCCTGGGTCATCGTCCATCCTGTCCTTCCCAGGAAGGTGGATGGGTCACTAGGAAACATCTCCTTTATATCGGCAGGTGTAGGCCAAGACTCACCTAAAGGCGGCGCCAGACATGCGGCATTCGGCGAGTACCGAGCGACTGCTCGCCAAGTAGCAAGTAGTGTGGACGGGTTCATCGCTACTTGCCGATGACCAATTTTAGTCTTTGTGCAGTGCTCGCGTAGTTCCCGTTGTTTGTCGGTCTTTTGAAGCAACATCAAAGGAAAAGAGTATTGGCCGTATAACGCTTTGAATCCGCATCCAACGAATGGCGAATATCTGGTTTAGGTGCTTGTCATTTGGTGATTACTCCGCGCACACCTTGCCGAATAACTCAACTACTTGCCACTCTGCGAGCACTCGCTCGGTACTCGCCGAATGCCGCATGTCTGGCGCCGCCTTAACACACACTCTCTTATTGACGATAACTCCAAACACTCGCATTACGGCGGCGCCAGACATGCGGCATTCGAAGAGTACTGAGCGACTGCTCGCCAAGTAGCAAGTAGTGTGGACGGGCTCATCGCTACTTGCCGATGACCAATTTTAGTCTTTGTGCAGTGCTCGCGTAGTTCCCGTTGTTTGTCGGTCTTTTGAAGCAACATCGAAAGAAACGAGCGTATAACGCTCTGAATCCGCATCCACATATGGCGAATATCTGGTTTAGGTGCTTGTCATTTGGTGATTACTCCGCGCACACTTTGCCGAGTAACTCAACTACTTGCCACTCTGCGAGCAGTCGCTCGGTACTCGCCGAATGCCGCATGTCTGGCGCCGCCTTAAGACATGCCTGACAGTATCATCTTCCTGTTCACACATCCTGCATAGAGATGTGTCCTCTAGTCCCATAGTATGGAGGTGTTTCCTCAGTTGACAGTGGCCAGTCAGAAATCCTACTGTTAAACGTAGGTTTTTCCTCGTCATCGCCAAATATTTCTTCGACGCCAGCTTCCCAGGGTCGCCCAGGGTAATCCTGGCAAGGCTGCATCCTTTGGTTCCATCCCATCTCTTAAGGGATTGAGCATGGGTGTAGCGTTTGGTTGAACAGTATATGGAGAATATTATCTGAACGTTAAGCAGCATTTGAGAAAATAAATTCGACGAGAAAAACAAATATGTAGAAGTGAAACTGGATTTAGCACCACGTTACCTATATTATTATTATTAACGAATTTTTGGCCAAAAACTCAACAAAACCCATCGAATTATTTCTCCCTCTAGTCGATAGAAGATATAAAAGAGAATTCGTGGTGAGTCGATTTTCGAAAATGCGTTTGAAAAATATCTTGAAAATTAAATGTATATACTATATTTTTCATACCATACAGTAAATTTGGATGAATAAAACACATTTAAAGCTTCACTGACCACATATCGTTACTTTTTTGACATAGCAGTGTATTAAATAATACCAATAGTATATCCATCTCAAAATTGACGTCCGTCCATTCCAAATACGAATCGTGAGGCTGAAACAAATTAAATTGTGAGAGTTAAAATTTTACGCATTGTCCATGTTTACAGAGTTATTGATGAATAACAAAAATCTGAAATTCAATCTGTAAACTTCATTAAAAACAAAGCCAGCTTAAAACATTCGACAGCATATAATGCTATTGTGACTGGTGCTGTTCACTTCTTCCATAATACGATCGTGTTTTTAAAAATTGTGAGTTACCATTTTAATCAAGTACGTTGATTGAAGGTATTGGGTGCATATGGTGGTAATTCCTTTATGCAAAACTATTAGTCGGTTTGGACAAAAATTCCTGGAAACAGATCAAATGTGGCCTAAGAAGAGTAAATTCTCGATTCTTTTGATGCGAAACCAATTACAAAACTTACTCCCAGAAGATTATTAAAAAAGAATGGCTTGTATCTACTTTAGTCCTCAAAAAGTACAAATATTGATCTACAATTTATCCATACGAGGCTCTGATGATTCAAAAAATAACAATTAGTCTGAAAATTGTACGTGACCGTCTTAATTCAGCGTCCGATTTCAATTTTTTCAATGTCAATTTACTATTACAATTATTACTCGATCAAATTCTATTAGAAACTTATTTGAATTGTTGGTTCCAAGTTTATAGTACTCCCGCACTGGTACAAAAAATGGAAATTGTATTAAATCTCTGACTGTTAAATTGGGAAGGGTTGACCTTCTAGATCCTCAAATGTAAATCCTCCAAATTTTCTTCTTCTGAGGTTTTTTTTTAGGTTAAGGGTTTATTTCGAGCTCGTTGAGAGTCCGAAAAATTTAGTGGCTCGTAACTATGCTGCTGTGAAATTTATAGACAAGAACATGCTACAGAGATAATATTGTTATTGAATGATAAATCTAGTGAATATTTACATAGGACCAGTCGGCGATTTGCTTAAGCACTTTTCATGAGCTCATAATCCATAATCCAATTAAAGGGGTCAGTTGTGGGATAATTAGTCCGGAAATAATGGGAGCCACTTGAAGTATATTGAATTTTGGTAAGGAGGGTGTGTAAAATCCGATGATTTTGAATTTTGAAACGGAAAGTTTTTCCAGTTTTCCATAAGATACGCCCCTTCCGAGATATTGGACGTGGAAAATTTCGATTTTCTCCCTTAAAATGATAATATAATGATAAAATTACCGTATGGGAGGGAAAGGTTACTCCTCCATTGATAGAGGCCTTTGACATTGTGTCTGTTATTGCTGGCAGATTATTGAAACACACTAAATTACCTTGCTCTTCATTTTCATTGGAATCTCAATATTTAAGTACTGAAGTGATAGATTTGAAATTGGAGAAGGACAAAATGGATAAATGGGATTTTGTCCAAAAAGTTTCAAATAAATGGGGTGATTCTGTTAACAAAATATTTACAGATGCGTCAAAATCTCAAGATGGTAGAGTGGGTATCGGGGTTTACTCCAAAGAGGCAAATATCTCAGTATATATGGGTTGCCCAAATGAATTTAGCATTTGCACAGCGGAAGTATACGCCATATATACTGCCTTAAAACTTATAGACACGTCTGAACAATTGCATTATTTTCTCAGATTCCCTCAGTGCATTAAATAGAATAACGTCTCAGGGACTATCTGGCAAGACAGACCAAATTACCTTGCTAACGAAGGAAATTCTATGGACAGCTCACGCCAGGCAACGAGACATAGAATTTGTCTGGATTCCAAGTCACACCGATATAACAGGTAATGATACTGCTGATAAATGGAAGAGACTACAAGCCTATCTTCTCCAAAGTTGACTATAGAGAATTCATACCGTATCTTAAGAATAACTTATGGATTTTTTGGGAGAGGAAATGGAGAAGTATGTCCGTATGTAGAGGGAATTTTTATGCCAGTATCCATTATAATCCATATAGAAGGCCATGGTTTAAATTTCTCAAAAACAGTTCGAGAGCCTTCGTCACTGTGATGTGCAGACTTCGAAGCGGGCATTGCTGCTCCCCAGTGCATCTACTTCGTATTGGAGTGAAGGAAGATCCTTATTGCACCTGTGGTGAAGAGGGGGATGTCGATCATATATTCCTAGACTGTGAAGTGAATAATTTTAGATGTAGCAATGTGTATAAAGTCTTGCTTGGCAGTATTAACACCGGTCCTGTTTCCATAAATAACATTATACACTCCACATGCTTAACCTCTATGCGAGCTTTAATGGACTTCTTAGTGTGCAGCAACTTGAAATTATAATTCCTGCATTTATAATTGGTTTGTCCTAAATTTCCAGTGGAATACATTAAATTAACAAATATTCGTATTTTCCAACAAAGAAGAAGAGGTGCCCTCATCACGACACTGGGTGCATGGTAATACCGAGCCCAACAAAATTGGAGAAGAAGAATAATATTCAATTCTGACACTATGTGTCAAATCAAAGATGTGAAATTGCTGAAAAAAAAATTAAACACTCACAGCCGTATTAATAATAAACACGATAACAGCATACTAACTAATGGTTACTAAGAGCGTACTTATAGCATGCTAAGCAAATCATATTGATAAACTGCTCCAAAAAATTAACGCACCACTAACAAATTTGTAATTATTTTATTTACAAAATTTAATTAAAAATCAAACATTATATTTCTATAGACCTTATTAAATTGTTAACAAAAGAATAATTTTCTAAAAATGTAACCCTAAAATTTAGCATAGCAAAACTAACACAAAAGAAAAAAGAACCAAAAACGGAAATTTTAATTCTTTAAAGAAAGATTTTTTAGAGTCTTAATATCGGGTATTTCCACCTCTGCTTCTAATCGTGGCCTGGCATCGGCGATTCATGCTTAAAATAAGATTTCGAATACTGTTTTGATCCAGTTCATTCCATATTTCAACCAGAAGTCGCCCCACATCTTCCAAGTTGTTAGGCTGGTTGGGATGAGCTCGTAATTGCCTTCCGAGTATATCCCAAAGATGCTCTATTGGATTAAGATCGGGACTTCGGGCAGGCCAAATCATAGTTTCAATGCCAACTTCCAATAAATAATCTCTTACTATTCGGGCTGTGTGAGGTCGAGCATTATCTTGCATTAATAAAAAACTCTCACCGATATGAGGGGCAAACGGCACAACATGTTCCTCAAGTATATCCAATATGTAACTTTCAGCATTAAGATTTCCATTATTTAGCACCACCAAGTCCGTACGACCCGTTAACGAAATTCCACCCCATACCATAACCGAGCCTCCGCCGATTAAGGTGGTATTCGCTATCTTGCATTGTGCATATCGTTCTGTTGGCCTTCTGAAAACACGAACACGTCTATCGCAAGTATGCAGACAAAATCTGGACTCATCTGTCCAAAGAACTCTTTCCCAGTCAGCTTCCCCCCAGTTGACATGCTCTCTGGCAAAGTTTAACCGGGCCTACGATGATGTACGGTTAGTGCTGGCCCTCGAGCGGCAATGCGAGGTCTCAAATTATCTTGACGAAGACGTTGTCGGACGGTTTCCAAGCTTACTCGAATCCCATGTGCGTTTTGAAGCTGAGATTGTAACATTCTTGTTGTTACGAATCGTTGTCTTAAAGCGGAAAGCCTTAAAAAACGATCTTGGCCGAGGGTCGTGATACGATGTCTGCCTTGGCCAGCTCTTCTGTGCTCACCAGTCTCCCTGTATCGTTCAACCATACGCGATATTGTTGTATGGGACACATTAAATCTCTCACCTATACGGCGATAACTCCAACCTTCTTCGTGCAATACAATGACTTGTGCACATTCATTAGGCGTCAAATTTCTGGCTTCACGTTGCATGTTAACAATTTAACCAGAAGAATATCACAAGACTTAAAAATTCAAATGTAGCAGCTAAAAATCAAACGACTAATGGCCTTATTTATCTTACAAGCAATTATAGGAATTCAGAAAAAAACTCAATAACACAACAAACACAGTGAAGATAATTTTAGTATGTCGTTAAAATAAATAATATTTAATGCTCTACCAAAATTTCATGAAATATTTTACAGTTTGTTCAAAATGGAAAAAAATTCAGAAAATATTAAGTGGTGCGTTCATTTCTTGGAGCAGTGTACTTGAATACTTAGAAACATCTAACGAACAATATGTTTTCTTAAGATAAACAGGACAACAATGTAAAATACGTAAATAGCTATATTATTTACTATTATTATTTCTCTTTGTAAAATTTCTTCGTGTTAGGTTAACTTAAACACGGTGTGAAACATACCCTAACTAATTACTAAGGATTTAATATACTTAATGTATTTATTAATATGCTCTTTAATAAATTAATTTTAAAGTCATAATCTGAATTTTATTATTAATAAGGCTGTCACTGTTTATCTTGGAAGAAGCAGCTACTTCTCGGGCTTTATGCCCCAATAGGCACTGAATTACACTTCCAAGTTTCATGGGGTTGGTATTTCTACAAGATATAACCAAAAGTTTTTTTGTTTTGTTCATTCAAAAAGATTTTTCAAACATTTCATAGGGCGTTAAAATAATATTGAATCTAATCTAAAAAGCATAATCGTAACTCCAATGACTCAATCTGCTTTGGCCCATCGATAAATATTCGAAAAAGGCCAACGACTATTTTGATTTACTCTAGATAGTTGAACAGAGAGCTCAGAGTTTTCCAAAAGTATGGAACCAAGTGAGTATCTTTAAAATGAAAGGATGATAGTTATGAAACAGGCAAGAGCCATGGCTAATAATATATTTGATGTCAAAACATTTGTGTCTACATAATGGGGTATCCAATAGGTGAAATATGTCAAAATATTAGTTTTAGCGAAAAATGCAATTCCTATTAAAAAGTTTTGCTTGTTCTGAAACCCCATGAAATGAAATAAAATTTTAGTTTTTGAAAACCAGTTACATTTTATAGCCAGTTTTATGAGAACCGTATTAATTTTTGCACTCGACTTTGCTAATCAGAGGATGGCTGGATGAATATTTTCCTGAAGGTAGATGAGACATTATGGACCAATATTTTTTCCGCATCTATCCTCCGATTTAACAACCTATTCCAGATCTTTTTATAGGGCTACTTAGAACAAAAAGGTTATGGAAATAATTTAAACCATAATATTGAAAACTATAACGAGCTATCATTGATGCCGTTAACAAAATCACCCCAGAAATGCTACGGAAAACTCACAAAGAATTTAGAAAGAGAATTGCGAGATGTTTCGAAGCTGCCTATATTGAATAGATGTTTTTTGTTTACTGAGTGTTTCTTACATTATTATTCTGTATTGTTATTTTTGTTAATGATTACAATTCTTGGACAGTTGACATTGTGGTCAAATATCTATTGAAAAATGACAATTTGAAAATTATTTTCAAAAGTTGACAGTTAGATACTTGGTACATCGTTAACGTCACTCACTAGATTCCAATTCATGGAGTGCCAGAACAAGCAAAACTTACTATCAGGAATGACATTTTTCACCAAAACTAATATTTAAACATTGTTCACCTATATGATACCTTATCCGTGAGCACGCTGTATACGCTATACAAAATAGGTGTGTTGACTTTAAGCAGTTGGTTTATAGAGAAGCGGACGTATTATATGTGTACCCATCAATGTCTTCCGTAATTCAACGTTATCGCTTTCACTGTCTCTGTCTTGTTTCATTTGGGAGCTTCTGATTATATTCAAACACCTGAAATGTTCACAATGTGTATATGACATGATAGAACGTTGTACCTGGTATTCATTTAATCAAGACTGCAATAGACAATTGAATTGGAGTTGTCGTACACAAGGAAGGATTAGTTACTTGTGAGAAAAGTATATGATATATATGTTAAGGGAAATCTGAATAGTCGGACAGTATTAATGTGGAACGTCGCTATCGGTCAAATAAATAAATTATTTTCACTATTAGCTGTGACATTGACAATTATTGCTTCTTCTAGCCAACTAGGTAGTTGAATTTCATCATTAGTGGTCAATAATTTAAATATTTTGACAATCCAGACAAAGTAGTGCAACAAAAACTTGCAACATAATTTTGTATACCCAGGAGATTGTCTCCAACATATTTGCCTCTTGAATTCTACGTATGTCTGTATAATCTGTATAATCCGGCATTGTATAGAATGCCTAGGCATTATATACATTGCCAAAAACGTTCAGGCAATGTGTATAATACGATTCATTTCATACATTGACTAGGTATTGTATAAAATGCCAGAAGCGCATCAGGCAATGTGTATAACGAACGACCACGGGAAATTGTAATTATGTTATTGGAGGATTCTCAATTTCTATTTATTCAGAGTAATGTTTGAGTTGAATTAAAGTTTAATAATGTTGATTTTGAACTCTAGTAGGTATAATAAAACTTTTAATAATATGTCATTGCTTTGATATCGCATAGATTTCGTGTCGATTACTGCACTTGTGAAGATACTTAAGAAAATATTTCTTGTTGCTATTAAGTAGGTACCTACAAGGTTACTAGATTGCAATTTTAATATTACTTTATTTTAGTTCGTTCAAAGATGTTACCTAAGATTTTATTTCCTTTCAAATTATAATTATGTCACCAACAGTTTATTTAAAGTACTTATACGAAAACTGGTTGTTTTTTTATATGTGAAATCGATTATGAAAAATCGATTACATACATTACCTATGCTTCAACCGGCATTCTATACAATACCTGGGTATTCTATACATTTCCTAGGTAAAGTGTAAAATACTTGAACTATTGAATATCATTTCATACAATGCCTGAACGACTCCGGCATTCTATACATTTCCTAGGTATTGTATAGAATGCCTGCATTATACACATTGCCATATACATAGGTACCGTCCATTATTGATACGTAATATTCAGGGAAAGAACTTTATAGTTGTACCTAGTTCCTAATATTGACACATATCTAGCCTTTTCAGGCATCACTTATCATTATTAGACCATTCTAAGGGTTGCGGTTACAACTGAGTTTTATTTATTTTTTTATTCTGTTCGGCTGCTAGGAAAAACCAGACCTGATAACAGCCACAGGTCCCCTGGCTTGGACTTGGATTTATAAGCCAGTTACGAACATTGAATGAAAATTTTACGGGTACCTACGCCCCAAACTGAGTAAGGCCAAGCATTCTGCTCTTGCCCCACTTCTGGTTTTCCTCCTTCAATAAAATGAGTCACGTAGCAAAAATGTCGCCCAGCTAACAAGATGGAAAAAATCGATTTAAATTTTATCAAAGGGCTGGTGGATAAAAAAATCATTCAAAAAAAAAACTGAAATCAAGTTTCCCTCAGTTTTAAGGATATCTTGCAGATAGCTTTGAAGTCTTATTCAATGTCCTTCGTGGCATATAGCTAGAGAAGTATTTTTTGATTCTCAGTGAATGGTCTTTGCTCTTCGATTTTGGAAGACTCTTTTAGGCGTTATAATAGTATTATACTATTACCTTTTACATCTATAACACGACAATGTCGAAAACATTATCGACTAACTTCACTTTGAAAGACTCGTATCCAAATTTCTGTACAAATCCGAGAACCCCCGATCTCAATTCGATCGTAAAATTGAATGGGATGGTCCGATACCATCGAATTGAAGATTGTATTCGACAGCGAACGACTCAATAAAATCGTGTCGTGAAATAGAATCCCGCTTCTGAATACTTTCGATAGGCAGACCAATCATTTTTCACTGACATCTTTTTGATAACATTACAATTTTACGAGAAAGCGACACTCCTTCATTGTATGAGATCTGTTCATTTTTTTTTTCAAATGAATGAATAACTGAAAGTATACGTGCTGTCTTCCATTTCCATAAAGCGTTTCCCATAGCTATAATCAATAATTCCTGAGATATTTACAATTTAATAACAAAAAGAGAATTCTTTCAAACTTCCCATTATAACAAGCTGGGCCTGGGCAAATGACAGATTAGATATTACTGAATAAATTATAACAAGCTCTTCGAGGGCGAATGAGAGGTAGATATTATTGAGTTATAATTACTAGCTTATTCAACAAACTTGTTTTAAACTTTAAATTGTTTACTCTAAAATATTGTTTGAAATTAATTTTCCCATTTAAGAAATAACAGACTCATTATGGGTAAAGGTAAGGTGTATGAAAATCAAAGACAAGAAAATACATCCATAACATATTTAGTTGTATCAAGTGTAACTCGACAATGGTTATTCCAGAAAAGTTGAGATGTCTCTGCGATTTATTGTATCAATTGAAATTTGAAATAACTCACTCAAAGGAGTTAGAAAAACGAAACTTTTGGCGCTTCAAACGTTCAATTCGGACAATTTTATTCCGAGCTCTTGAATCCTAAGCTTGATCAATGGTTCCCGGCAAAAGAACAACAATCTAACGATAAAAAATACCCTCCTGCAGGTCCTTCTGCAATTTGTCAAAACAATCACCTTTCTTAACTTATTGACAATCAAATAGAATAGTAGAGCAAGTGCATACAGCAACTCATGGACAAACTAGGGGATCTGTGAATGCTTTGGAAGGTAAAGCTGAAGATCATGTAATTGGAACAGGTTTTTATTGAATAGTATAAAACAAGGAGGTTTCCGCAAAGGTTGTTCCACTATGAATCATATATCCACCATAAAGTGGCTAATGAACAACAGTTATAACAAAATCTGCCATTGCATATATTGTTCTACAAACTACAAACAGACGTATGACTCAATTGACAGACAAAACATGTAGATACGTTGCAAGGAGCAGACTAGGACTGCCGGTGAAGTTCATAAAAATGGAGAAGAAGACACTTACTGAAATATTGAACAAAGTTATAGTAGTTGACACTATATCCAAGACTTTTGATGTGAATAAGGGTTAAGACATTGGGATCTGTTTCCGAGTCAGTATGGTGCTAGAAAGTATAAGTGGAAACAGCTTGGCTTTAAAAAAAAGAAAGTAATAACCTAAGCAGAAAACATCGCAATAATAACAAGATCACAAAAATAAATAAAGCAAATCTTCAGAAATCCGACAAAGAAAGTCGAGACTGTAAAGCCTTTATATAAATGGAAGAAACAGTAGATATTCAGTTATGGGTAGTAAAACACGAAAATAGTTGTGAAAAACACTGGTAGAAGCTATTCGTTTCATGAAGTAATTCACTTTGAATTTCTAGGAGTAACAGTAACAGTGACAGATGAAAGCGATGAAGATGTGGAGAAAGACAAAAGAGTAATGAAATTCAGCAGAGCCCTTGGAGCCCTGGAAAAGATGATTGAATTAAAATTACAAGAGAACAACAAAGATCAGACTATACAAAACAATAATACCCTATTATACAGAATGGAAGTTTGGATCTCAAATGAGAATAAATATTATCTAAGAAATTAAGGATGCGGGGCAGTGTAGAAAGCGAATGAAGAAGTATGTATGAGGCACCATGAATTACCAGTACGAACAAATTCAAGCTCAGCGACTTCGATGGTTAGTCCATGCGGGTAGGATGAATGATAAAAGGTGTGTGAAGAAAATGCTTCGTGGAGTCGAAGGAGGTGGGGAGAAGAGATGACGATATAGGAAGAATTGGATGGATGCTGTTGAAGAAGACTTGAGACAATTAGGAATAGAGGACTGGAGTAGGATTGAAAAAGATCGAATTGAATGAAGAAATATAACAAAAAAAAGTAGGGTCTGTGAGGGCTAGCACGCTGTTTTATATGTATAGAAAACTTGGAGAAAACTTAAGGAGCTCCCGGTATGATCGTATTCCAGCTCATTATTATTTTCTTCAGATGACAAAATCACAAATGAATTAATTCCATCAAAATAATAAGATCTGTTACGAAATTCCGCATTCGTAGAAATGATACCAGAAAATTGGATAATTGGTCATTATACAATTGGGAGCGGACTGAAAAACATCGAATATCATTCGTGGCATTAAAATACCTTAATCTATGTTCATACGAAAGGCGGCATTATAAAGTTATTATGCCAGCTTTAAGAAATGATAATTATGCCTGCCGCGTTACAAAAGTAGGAATTGCTTACCACTTTGCAGCCGAAAATTAGGAGAGACAAAGAATATCAACAAAAATTCCATAAAGTTCATGAAAAAAGGTGGAGAGTAGATACGCCTACATAATGTGGAAGAGATTGAGTGAATTTTAATAGTTTAATAGTCTGAAAAGTATTTTAGGACGGATAAACGTAGAAAAGGGATATTAGAGTTATTATGCCGGTAGACAAGGTCGTAGAAAAAAGGTTAAAGAACAATATTTGATATTTCTCAATGTCGCAATAATACCGCACCCTATATAATGAGGAAGTTGAAGTTGATCATTCCATTGTATGCTTCTTTACAATATCTAAGAAACTGACCTAACCTTAGATGAGATAATGGCATGCAATAAAGCCATAAAAGTATTAGCCATGACAGGGTACCAATCATTTTTTTGGCGATTAATAAATAATTACCTGAAAACTCTATAAAATTTTTGGATCATTCTTATTACAAAAACGTTATTTTCCATCTTTTTCATCAGGTATAGTGTGGCTCTGAACGGTAAATGTTAACTTTTTGGGTGAAATTGGTGAAAAATAAGAACACGTTCTTTTAACTGAACTAAAAGATGGATGACGTTTTATTTTGACGTTCTACATACATTTCATGGATGACAACTTGAACATAGTAATCATTTAACACCCCTTCTCAATTTAAACATTCAAATTATAAATTGCAAATGATATTAACACACACACACACAAATTTTTAACTTCAATGAAGGTACTTAAAAATGTTTTAAACAAAGCTTACTTCTAAAATATTCAAATTTATCTTTAACAAGAGATTTAGTAAATATGTCTGATACATTTTCACTCGTAGAAACATATTTCATTTGAATAAGTTCTTTAGCTACAATGAGCTTTAATGTCTATATGTTTTGAGCGTTTACTGTTTTCAAAACTTTCAATTGACCGCAAAGCACATTGATTGTCTATCATTAAAGTTGTTGGTACATCACAAAGTCCAAAATCTGCACAAAGTCCTTGTAAATAAAGTAGTTCGGAAGCTGCTATGGCACTAGCAAGATATTCCGATTCAAAACTGGATTGAGCGACAACATTCTGCTTCTTCGATATCCATGATATAAGATTTTTATTGAAGAACACTGCACATCCACTTATACTTTTCCGATCTACTTGATCACCACCCCAGTCAGCATCAGTATATGCCAAAATGTTTGGTTCTTCACAAAGATCAGATTCATAAATCAATGTCACGTTAATAGTTTACTTCAGATATCTCAGAATCCGTTTGGCAGCAATCCATAATTGTTGTGTTGGTTTATCAAGATAGCGGCTGAGATAAACTACAGAATATAATATATCAGGTCTGCTGATGGTTGCTACATAAAGTAAAGATCCAATTAATTCTCGATAAGGTATATTTTTGTCAATTTCTTGTTTCTGCACTTGGAAGTTTGGTTCCATAGGCGTTAAAGCAGGCTTACAGTCAGGTAAATTGAATTTATTGAGCATTTTCAAGATCAGTGTTGTTTGGCTAATAATCATTTTATTATTATTAGTTTGTATCTCCATTCCAAGAAAGTTAATCAATTTTCCCAAGTTTTTAGCATTAAACTCTACTTCTAGAGCTGATAGGATGTTTGGGTGATTCGGGCCAGTAACAATGATATCATCCACCCAAAGTAATAACCACACTTCTTTCCCTATATACAGGCAAAATTCATTTCCTGATCTTTTCAAATTGTGTTTTTCTGCAAATTCATGAAATCTTTCATTCCACATTCTTGGTGCTTCACGTAACCCATATAAAGCTTTCTTCAATTTCAATGCATTAAATTTCCGGTCTATTGTCAAACCTTCAGGAATTTTGATGTAGATGTCTATATTCAAATTCCCATTCAGGAAGGATGTGGGAATATCAAGTTGTATAATATCCCAATTATTATTCAAAGCATATGCCATGAACATTTTTATTGTTTGGTATCTAGCAACAGGTGCATAAACATTATAATGGTATTCTTCTTGGTAGCCTTTAGCTACGAGACGTGCCTTCTTCAATCCATTTTGTTTTACTTTGAAAACCCAACGTGTGTCAATGGCTTGTTTGTTTTCTGGCAGGACTGCTGGCTCCCATGTATTATATTTTTCATGTGCCTCTAACTCTTTTTTTATGGCTTCATTCCAACCTTGTCCAGTTTTCACTGCTTCCTCATGGTTAGTTGGCTCTTCAGACAGAAAACAATATGCTGAATATAACTCATAGTCATTGAATCGTGCTGGTGGTTTAGATATTCTCTTATTATTTATAATTTGTTTCTGGTTGCCTGTATTTTGTTCATCGTCACTCTTTTTCTCTTTATTTTCAATGTCAATTTCTTCATTTGTGTACTGTTCTTCTTCTGTCCCGTCTTGTGTTATTCCATAGTAGTATGTTGTGTCATTCTCATCGAATCTAACATCTCGTGAAATAATAATTTCATTTGTCTGAGGATTCCACAGTCGATATCCATTTGTGCTATATCCTACCATTCGGACTGGTGCTGCTCTAGATTCCAACTTGTCACCTGGATTTGGTATTTTCAATGCCCATGCTTTACTACCAAATATCTTCAGTTTACCTAAATCAGTTTTTCCATAGTATACACTGACAGGTGTTTTATTATCTAGAGCAACTGTAGGACATCTATTAAGTTGATAGGCTGCACTTCTTATGGCTTCTCCCCACAAATGCTTTGGTAAGTTTGTTTCAGCAAACATTGATCTAACTTTGTCAAGTAAAGTTCTATTAGCTCTCTCACTAACACCGTTTTGCTGAGGTGTGTATGGAAGTGTGTATTCACACCTTATTCCCTTCTGTTTGCAGAAATTTTTGAATTCAGAACTTGTGAACTCACCACCATTGTCCATTCTTATCCTTGACACTATGTGACCTTTTGTTTTTAATTCTCTGATAAAATTCATTAGATTATTTTGTGCTTCACACTTTCTTTTTAATAAGTAAACAACAATAAAATGAGAGTAGTCATCAATAATGGTTTGGTAATACTTTTCATTATAACTAGTGGGGGTTCGGATTGGTCCACCAATGTCTGAATACAACAGCTCTCCTACTGCCTTCGATCGAGGTAATTCCAGCTTCTCGAACGGTTTTCTTGTAGCTTTTCCCTCCATGCATGAACTACACACTGTACTTGGTACTGGTAGCTGCATTTTTCTTAAGTAAGCCTCAGATAAGTGGCCTAATCTTTTGTGCCAGATATCTCCTGTAGTTCCAATGTTGCACATTTCTTCGGGTAAACTAAAAGTTGCTACATACAAGTTTCCTATTGACATACATTCTAAATTAGCATTATTCTTTGTTTTTATAACAGCCTTTTCTTTATCAAATATTACTTGATTTCCCTTCTCATTGATTTTCTTAACACTGAGCAAATTGTATGTTAAGTTTGGTACAATCAAGGCATTAAAATCAATTTTTTTATTACAATATTCCAGAATAAGCTTACCCCTTTTGTGCACAACTAGTGAGTTTCCATTTGCTACTCTTATTCTGATCTCTTTGTCCAGTGTGATGATGTCTGTCATGTACTTTTCCATATCTTCGGTCACCAAATGATCTGTTGCTCCACTGTCTAGAATAAAGTCCACTTTTGAGTCACTAAACTTCATTTCTCTCTTCACCACACTAAGAACTTCTGATATAAATGAAATTTCAGATTCATGAACATCCTCTCGGTTCTCTGCACTACCAAAATTTGCTTGCCTTGGCCCATTTCTTGAATTACGTCCTCTACCTCGTCTTGAGTAGCCTTTGTAATGAGCTCTTGATGGTGGCACACTTTTATTTACATTTTTAGGGCAGTCTCACAGAAAATGGTCACCTCCACATCCATAGCACTTTACTGAAGTATATTTCTTATTATAAAAGGCTGCCTCGGAGTGATTTTCTTGTTTATCATATTTTTCAGAATCTTTAAATTTCAGTTCAGCGTCTAGAAGTCTACTTTTTACAAACTTTAAGGAGATATTTGTTGTAACAGTTTCTATCGCCGTAATGACGGTAATCATACTTTTCAGGCATTGTTAACAGCAGATAACAAACTTTGTCACTTTCATCTAGAGTTGCACCGGCACCCTCTAATTCTCTCAGCAGTATTTCTACATGCATGAAATGCTCTTGCAGTTCCTTTAGTTTCAATAACTTTTTCATTATATATAACTTAGAAAAAGTACTCCTTCTTTCAAAAACATTTCGTAAACTTTTAAGCATTTCTTTTGCTGTTTTAGCATCCTTAATATACTCCAGATGCTTATCCGTCATGCACTGTACTATGATGCATTTAGCTTTAGTGTCTAATTTATTATGTTTGGCCTTATGGTTCTCATCAAGGTTATCAAAGTCTTCCTGGCTTGTTTCTAAAACTTCTTTTACTCCTTCTTTCTCTAGCAACATTTCTACACGAAATCTCCAATTATTGTAGTTGCTACTCGTTAACTGTGGAAATGGTAGTATTCCCGTAGAAGTCATCTTTTTATTTTTCTTCGTTTTTCTCCGGATTTTTCTGGAAACTTAACCTTACTTATTTTCACCGGTCTTTCTCGACAATTTACCACAAAAAATTGTCCTACACTTATTTCACCCAATTCCGCAGACTTTACACGTTGTCTGGGCCCATAACCTGTTAACTTTTTGGGTGAAATTGGTGAAAAATAAGAACACGTTCTTTTAACTGAACTAAAAGATGGATGACGTTTTATTTTGACGTTCTACATTTCATGGATGACAACTTGAACATAGTAATCATTTAACAGTAAATCCGGAAAGTTCTATGGTTTAATTGCAGTCAGTTTCTTAGATAGGTACTGAAAAGAACTATACACACATTACTTTTCGAATTCACATCGTTTCCAAAACTTTGTTTTCCATTACGACATGCTCGAGTCGAACCATTTCAATTTAACATCTTATTAACCGTTATCCCATCACGTGTTTAATGGAATGCAACAATTATTGCTGTAATTATAAATAGCTTGTGTCGATATCGTGTTAGAGATAATTTAAGTTCTACCCGATCGATTTCGATAACCTGTATTGATTGATTAAATCCTGCTACCTGCAGGAGCACGAATTCTCAAATAGTTTCTGGTTGCAATACACACATAGATTCAAAAGTTTGCATCACCCTAAATTTCCGAAAAAAAAAACGTGTATATTTGTCAAAAATTTTTATTATCCAATAATAAACTTGCTTTAAACATAAAAAGTATTCTTGGAAATTAGATAAATTTAATACAAATTGATTATTTTTTAAGAAGAGGTTAAGTGAGAACCTGCATGATATTATAAAGACTATAAAGAGTTAACTGTATAAACCCTCACTTCGTGGAATCTACTCATCATATGGTTTTAAATGAAACTAACTGTTTTTAAATGACTCCACAATATATTTGTAAAAATGTCATTTAAAAACAGTTAGTTTCATTTAAAACCATACTATAAAGAGTATTTCCCCCTCTAAAATTTATGCAAGCTTGAAGTCGCCTGCTCATGCTGTTTACCAAATTATTGATATTCTGTTGAGGAATATTTCGCCATTCTTCTTGGGCCGCATGAAGAAGCTCTTGTACACTGGGTGGATTTCTGCGTGCTACCACTGCCCTGGCAAGCATGTCCCAAGCATGTTCTTTGGGATTCATGTCAGGAGATAGGGCAGGCCAGTTCAAGCGATTGATCCCTTCAGTTTCAAGATACTCATTTACAGCTCTGGTCCGATGAGGTCGGGCGTTATCGTCCATAAAAACGAAGGAATCGCCAACAGCTGCGCGCCATAGTCCCACATGAGGATGTAGAATCTCTATCATCATTCATAGTTCCCTCCACATGAATTAACATGATTTAACATGATACCAGCCCAAAACATAGCACTTCCTCCTCTAAAGGGCGGCACAGGGCGAGCATGGGCAAGCTGAGCAACTCTCTCCGTTTTCCCGCTAGTCGTAATAGATCAGCTCGTTAGTTTTGGAATAATTGTTTTATCGACTTCAGTTTAAAATATCGAAAGGTGAGAATTAAATACATACATAACCAACCGTATTTATCAAATCATGGTTGTTTTTTAAAACATGGTAGAAGGATTGCAAAATAAAAACCAACTTGATGGTGAGTATGAAACGTAACAATTATAAATAATAGTTGAGAAAAGGAAAAAACACTCTTTCTGAATCGAACTAGAAAGTAAAATGATCAACTTGAACGAATGAACAGCATCTATTCAATCGTTTCCATTGGTGCGATTGATTGAGAATCTTTGGAAGATGACTCAATTGACGACTAATTAGGTAAAACTTCGGTTTTTCCGAACTAATCCCAGAGTCCTTTCATCTAATAACTGGAATACATACAGACTAAAAACTTTCACGAGCTGTTTAATGATCTCCAATTCAATACGCAATAGTGGAAATAGAATTATTCATCAACAAATCTGAAGTTTTTGTTTTACTTAAGCAATTACATATCTAGAATACCGATTTCTCTTAACTCAGTGTAGCACAAGTCTCCTCAAAACATGAAAAGCAAGAATGTTTTGTGTGCTCATTGTGTGTGGCTTTCTTCTACTGCAGTAGAAGAAAGTCCTTTTCTGGTTAATATAAAGGAAGCACCATTATTTTACATAACCTATTTGTTTGTTTCATATTATTTTTTCACGGTGTGTGGATGCCATCGATTTGGTTCATTGTTTTCATAATTCAAGACCGTTTTCCGAAAAAACTACTGAGTATATATGGCAAAAGAGCCAAATTGCTCCTATTTTAACTTAACTTCTCCCATACAATCGTTATATGGCAAAAATAAGTACATGGTGGTCAAGAATTCCTCATATCTTGACCACCCCTCAGCCACGAATAGCATTCAAAAAGTAGAATGAGGCGTTTTGTCAAATATTCAACAGTTTGACAAACAAAAAACGATAAAACATTGAAAAGATGATATTACACCATACTTTGTGAAAATTTACTCAATCCCCCATCAGGACCCTACTTATATATCAGATGTTCAAGGAAATAATAGGTTTGTTCCAACTAAGCGAAATGATGAGAGGTGGAGATAGAAAGAAAGGCGGAGAGGATGTGTAGGAAGATTGTGGAGAAGATAGAGCGGTGTTGACTGGAAGTGGCTGAGGATAAGACGGTGGGGCTACTGGTGAAGGGGCGGAGCAAGGCAAGGGAGGTGGGGGTGATGGTGAAGGGAAAGAAAATTCGGATGGAGGAAGCGGTGAAGTATCTGGGGGTGTGGTTGGATAGCCAATTATCCTTCAAAACCCATATGTTGAAGGCTGCAGAGAAGGCAAAAGTAAGGGCAGCGTGGCTGGGAAGATGTGAAAGGACCGGGAGAATGGAAGAGGATGATAATTGGTAGGACGGTAGAGCAGAGTATGCTGTATGGCGCGGAAGTGTGGGGTGAGAAAGCAGGGGTGAATGCGAGGGTTAGACCACTCCTGCGGGTGCAGAGAGGAATACTTCTGAGGGTGGTGCAGGCGTACAGGACAGTGGGTGGACTGGCAGCAGCAGTGCTGTCACGGTCCTATCCATTGGACTTGATGGCTAGAGCCAGACATAAACGCTGGAGGGGTGCGAGCAGAGAGAAAGTACAAGAATGGATGGATGAGGAAATGGAGAGAAGGTGGGATGAGCATGAGGGCGCGCTGAAAGGAGCAATTTGGAGCAGGAGAAATTGGGTGTACCGGAAATTTGGAGAGGTGAACTACTTCTTGACGCAGGTGCTCACAGGGCATGAGTCAAGAGTGGGTTACCTCCACAAGATTGGGAAAAGAGAAACTGGAGTGTGCGAGAGATGTGAAGTGGAGGATGATGTGGGACATGTGTTTAGATGTTGGAAGAATGAGGAAGTTTTGAAGAAGCTAGAAAATAAACTGGGAGAGGCGGTGTATTGGGAAAATATGGTGGAGATTATGTTGAGGGGCGAGGAGGAATGGATGGAGATAAGTGGCGTGGTAGAGAGCATGATTAGGGGAAGAGAAGGACTCGCTATGGCATGAGAGAGGTAGGAGTGATAGAGGGAAGAAGATAATGCGAGAGTGTGTGAGTTCATGAGTTCATGAACGTGTCGGCGAACGATCATTTTCATCAGAGATTTGGATGTAGAACCGTTCGTTCAAACTGTCAGTTGATGTTTCAAGGTTAGGAAATAGTGAATAACCTTGAATCATACATGAATACAACGTGAACTTATGGGGTTGTAATAAAGTTCCTGAAAGTGGTAACAGTTTAAAAATGAGTCGTAGAATCGTTCCAACAATGCATAGAGTATGATGTTCATGGATTAACTCACGTACAGGTTCTCAAACGTTTGATTCGTACATAAATAAGTTCACGAACGTTCACGTTCTAATCAGAAGGTGGTTGTTGGAACAAACCTATTGTGAAGAAGAAAAACTCTATGAGACTTTTGGACCATTCTTATTATAAAAACAATAT
Organism: Galerucella pusilla; assembly: GCA_910591695.1. Lineage (NCBI taxonomy): Eukaryota > Metazoa > Arthropoda > Insecta > Coleoptera > Chrysomelidae > Galerucella > Galerucella pusilla. The sequence continues at coordinate 51,698 of CAJUYI010000591.1, read as the reverse complement.
TTTTCATCTTTTTTATCAGGTATATTGTGGCCCTGCACGGTAAATCCGGTTGTTGGAACAAACCTATTGTGAAGAAGAAAACGTTTGAACTTTTTGAGCATCCGAAATTGAATGAATATTGCCAAATATCGAGGTAGTCTGATTTTGTGTCCCACGCCGTATATATAGACTTCTTGTCACTTGAAAAATGGAAAAATGTATGTCTCTCATCAAAATTTGCTAGTCGAAATCTAAGTGATATTTGATTAAATAGTTTCAGAATGAAGGATGCTTAGTATTTTAGACGACAGCCCATGAGTTTAATAAAACAAAACGATGAAAACAAAAAGATGAAAAAAGTGGGGTAACGATCAAACTTTTCTCAGAATAACTGGAAGGCCAGCTATAACTGCAGCGAAGCATAACGAAAAATTAACTTATTACTTTAGGGAAAATTCCTTCATTGCGGTAGGACAGACAAAAGTTTTAGTTACCTTCAATGCTTGAGTAACAACCGCAATAAAACGAATTTGAAAAATAAATTCAAAGAATTATACTGCCGCCCGAAAATACAAACTTAATGAAGAACCCAAACAAGGTTTGCTTCAAATTATATTTCAACCGATACATCAAATTATGGGACAGTTTAATTTTTTCTTATGAATATGTATTTCAATCTACACATAGATTCAAAAGTTTTGCATCACCCTAAATCTCCAAAAAAAAATGTGTTCATTATAAATGGATCAGAGATTAATTAAATAATGAGTTTCTATAAAAAAAACGTGTATATTTGTCAAAAATTTTTATTATCCAATAATAAACTTGCTTTAAACATAAAAAGTATTCTTAGAAATTAAATAAATTTGAATGCAAATTGATTCTTTTTGAAGGAAAGGTTGAGTGAGAACCTGCATGAGAACTTTTAATAAAGAGTATTTCCACCTCTAGAATGTATGCAAGCTTGAAGTCGCCTGCCCATGATGTTTACCAAATTATTGATATTCTGTTGAGGAATATTTCGCCATTCTTCTTGGGCCGCATGAACAAGCTCTTTTACACTCCTGGGTGGATTTCTGCTTGCTGCCACTGCCCTGGCAAGCATGCCCCAAGCATGTTCTATGGGATTCATGTCAGGAGATAGGGCAGGCCAGTTCAAACGATTGATCCCTTCAGTTTCAAGACACTCATTCACAGCTCTGGTCCGATGAGGTCGGGCGTTATCGTCCATAAAAACGAAGGAATTGCCAACATCTGCGCGCCATAGTTTCACGTGAGGATGTAGAATCTCTCTGAGATACCTATCACCAGTCATCGTTCCCTCCACATGAATTAACATGATACCAGCCCAAAACATAGCACTTCCTCCTCTGAAGGGCGGCACGGGGCGAGCATGGGCAAGCTGAGCAACTCTCGTTGGATCCCGCCACACACCTATTCGATGGCTATCTTGTACCAAACAAATCCTTGTCTCGTCGGAAAAAAACACCGAATTCCAAAATTCTTCAGGCAAGGCCGCGTGTTCTTGAGCCCACTGTATATAGTCGGCGGACTCTGTGCTCAGGTTGTAGTCTGGGCACTCTTATTGGTCGGCGACACCCCAAGCCTATCCAGTGGGAAAAATTGTATATACATCACGGTGATGGAGACGTTTATAAGCATCGCACCTTACTCCGTAACAACTTTGGTGTATAATATACTTTCTCCACTAACATTTTTGTTGAGCTGACATCACTGCACTATAGATTCTACTATACCCACTAGTACAACATTGACACATTCTAATAAATCCGTTTAGGTACACGGCTAGAAAAACACTATTTTCGATTATTATAGTTGTACAGGCTCCATATACCGTGCACTGTATATTGAAATTAATCTTTGTTTCAATAAAACCACCAATATAAATGTATTTTAGAGGGATGTTAATTTCTAGGCTTTAAAATGAATTCATCTCCTCGCTGTTGTTGAGATAATTTCCGTAAAATAAACAAAACTTTTCGTTTCACATCGAAGGTTCTATATTTTCCAAAACACTGTTGATAATGCATCTCTGGCTCGTAGAGAGAACTTTCCAGATGTGTTTACGCTAAAAATATCAAAACTTCATAATAGAACTGTTGGATTTCATGTGACAATATAAGCTTTTAAGCAATCCATCGTAATTAGAAAAAAATCTCGTTCATTCCACGTTGTAGGGGGTTAAAATCCTACAACACCACGTACATTTCACGTAGAGCTTATAACACTATAACATAGAATTATTCATGAATGTTGGAAACTCAACCGTAGGATATTACCATTCAATTGAAGTGAACCAACGGAACAGCTAGCTGTGGGGAATAAACATTAGCAAAAAGTTATCTATTGTATTCGAGGCACTACCGAAATATACTTATTCAACAATGATTCAAGTGGGATTCAAACTTGGAAGGAATTAGACATATTTTTACCTTTAAGATGGCCGGAAATTGATTATAAAACATCTACGCAGATGATAAATCTTTAATATTAGTTAGGAAGGCGAATAGGGGATTTTTCGGGAATACTCGAGCGTGGCAGTTGGAGATATTTTTATGAGAGATACCTTAGATCTAATAAAACAACTTTGGGAAGTATTAGCTCTATATGTAGAGTTGAAAGTGCCTCACAGTCAGATGAGATATGGGTTACGGTCTCGGTCTCCATGCCACAAAGTCTGCAGCTGAGGTCTCCGTTATAAAACCCTATTTTATGCAGGTGATCTTTTACCTGGGTACGACCCGTTGAATAACCATTGATAATTCTTAGCTCATTCCTACTGATATTCAGTAGTTCTTCGGCCCGTTTTACACATGTGTCACCTATGAAAGCTTTACTGTGTACCTGCTTTGGAGTGTTCCTCCACTGAAGTCTATGTTGGCTTTGTACCCATTTTTGTATTTGCCCTCGGACTACCTTTTTTGTGTTCCCAAGAGCTGTTGCTGAACCTCTTTTCGCGAGTTCATCAGCTTGTTCATTCCCAGAAATACCGTTATGTCCCGGCACCTACACTAATGTTTCTTTAATGTGGTCTGCTTGTTCATTTAGTTCTTTCCGGCATTCTTCTACCAGTCTGGATGTTACCTTGCGGCTATTTGAAGCTGCAAGTGCTGCCTGGCTGTCAGTTAGTATGTTTATCCTTTGAGTGTCAGTCCTATGTTTGTTAATTCTGACACATTCTAGGATAGCATAAGTCTCCGCCTGAAATACAGAGGTATTTTCTTCCAGTGAGAAGGAGCATCTTGTGTTTCTCATTTCACTATACACCCCTGCTCCTGTCCCTTCCCCCATCTGTGTACCAGGTCTCTTCTCGGGGAAACTGCAGTCTGCTTGGGTCCTACCAGTCTTTTCTATGAGGTATTTCTACCTCATATTTAGGACTGGGGAGAATTTTAGTGGCCATATAGTCTGTTTTCATATCTAAAATGACTCCACTTATAATGTCCTTAATGGATATGTGTCCTGATCTAACTATTTTGTTGCCCAGGCTACTTTACTACCTGAATAGTCCCAACCTTGCTTCCCCCATTATCACGAGGCTTCTAGTGCTGCCGTTGGCGTGCTTCTTATGCACCCTGCAATACAGAGACAAGCAAGTCTTTGCATCTTGCCTAGTCTCATCATTGCATTCTTTGTGTCGTCTTTGTCCACCAGACCAAAGCATATATGTTATTATGGGTCCAACAACTACACTGTATATCCAGTGTATTATTCGCGGACTCAACCACATTCCCACAACTTCGTCTTGCCATCAATAATGTGGTTTCCGATCTTATTGCTACTTTTTCCATTTGTTTGGTCCATGTTAATGTAGAGTCAATATTCATCCCGAGGAGATATTTAACATCCATAACCATTGGAATCTCCATACCTTGAAGGGATAGTGGTCCCAATCCCACCAGGTCCCTTCTTTTGGAATAGGGTACTATGTTTTATTTGGTGGGACTTATATTTAAACCCACCTTTTCCGTCCATTGTGTTATGTCCAGAGCCTGTTGCATGCGCTCTCTGACCGTAGTATTGAATTTGCCTTGTGATATGATGACCAAATCGTCCGCATATCCTAAGACAGTATGGTGTTCCTTTTTGAGTTTCCCTATCAGTCCGTTCACTGTATATTTCTTACGATGCATGCTTGTAGTTTGTGAAAGCTGTCAAGTGATATATATTCTGTGGAATTTCTTAATTTTGGTTTCATTCGATAGGTAATTATGGAAAGATCGCACGTAGTAGGGTTTGAAACAATCAATTTACGTTGTCAACATAATATATTCAGTTGCTGCATCATTTTGATTTATGTGAAAAAATTTCACGAAAAACGTTAAAAGCAATATGAAAATTTTATAATCAATAAGACTGTAACACTCGTTCTCTCCTTAAGAGACAGATCCCGGCTAGAGACTCTCTCAAGGGTGGATCGACTCCATGTTGATGCCACACTCGGTATGCCAGAGGGTTGACAGACTATAAGAACTTGAGGGCGCCACTACCTTTTTAGACGTCGACAAAAAATAATCTAATTTTAAGAAAAAGAACTAAGGTGAGAAAGGTAGAAACACCTTGTAGAATTAACTGAAATTTAAAAATAAAAAAATTACAAAATTTACATAAACCCGGACACAGTCCCTACAGCTCTTACAGCCGGGTATAAAAGAAATTAAAAAAAGAAGTTCAAATATTGAATTTATTCTGCCAATAAAGAAAGGTAAAAATGTAAAAAGGTAAAAAAAAACCTGTACTTCTTTAAAGGTACTTAGCTTGTCGGAGTGGAAGTAGAAGAAATGTCTTGAAGTTGAAGTAGAGATGTCTGGAAGTTGAAGTAGAGATGTCTGGAA
>CAJUYI010000591.1:33266-46853 GCA_910591695.1 Galerucella pusilla | reverse complement strand
GTAGAGATGTCTGGAAGTTGAAGTAGAGATGTCTGGAAGTTGAAGTATAATCTAACGGTAACCTGGCAGTATCCTAGCAGTAAACGGAAACCTGGCAGTAAACAGTAACCTGGCAGTGGTAAACTTGCAGGGATATCCTGGCAGTGGTAAACTGGCAGTAAACGGTAACCTGGCAGTAAACAGTAACCTGGCAGTAACGGTAACCTGACAGGGGTATCCTGGCAGTGGTAAACTTGCAGGGGTAACCTGGCAGTGGTAAACTTGAAGGGGTAACCTGGCAGCTGTGCTTACCACAGCAATTCAAGGTAAAACAATTAAAAAATTAAAAGAGACGATATGAAGATACGTCCTTGCTGCTCAAGGGTCGGTAACGAAAAAAAGGAAAATCGAGAATGAGAATCGAGCGTTGACATCATATGTCAATTGTCGTAACGATCAACGATCAGAGAAATTTAGATCACAGAACTAAATTGGAAGTGGTTACTATGATGGCAAGCGGTAAAATTGAAATTATTTCGTTTAAATCGAAACAGGTCGATAGACATGTTACAAGACCAACTTTGAATAATAATTTCCCATCTTTTCCTATGGTTATATAAAAAAATTTGAATAAGATATTGATTAATTCACAAATTTATTTCCTCATTTGATATAATCTTCTTCAATCCTCTGATCAATTTCGCAAAACACTGCACTGCATCCTTTTTCATGATATTTGCTGGAGCTTTATTTATTCAGAGCAGAATATGAATAATTAAAACACAATTCTCGCTAGCATTCTTAAGCCGGTTACGTTGAAACAGTGATATTTAAAAATGTCGTTGATATTTTCTCAAATTCGGAGCTTTTTGTTTTGCTGCATGGCATTCTTCGACTTATCTCCTAAAACGCAATTACAAATTTCTGTATTAAGAAATTGTCCGATCAGAGTACCGGAAATACTTCGGAACATTATTGAGATTTTATCCCGCTCGACACGAATCCAGCATTCCTAGTTTCTAGTGAATTCAACGGATTTAGTGCATTTCATACCACAGGCGAACGTATTATTAGTGCAGGGGAATGAAGCTCAAAAAAAGGTAAAACCTCGCAATTTTTTCGTCTAACATGGATAGACTTGAAATTTTAACAGGAGGTAGGTGATAGCCGAAGGTTGAAAATCTATATCGAAGGGCTCTAAACGGTTTTTAGGTGTGAAAACTACCCTTATTTGTCAAAAATCATAAAATAACATTTTAAACCTGGAAATGGGTAAGATTTGGTTTGGATGAGTTGAATAATGATTGTTTTGAGCTTTGGAATACAATTCCATCATATTTCAACCCTTAAAAAGCAGCCCCTGTTTCAGCTTAATGTAAAAAAAATCACGAATCCTTAAAAAATGATTTCGCCTCTGATTGATTTGCATAAAAATTTGGGGTAGGCTCAACTCACCCTCTGCTTTAAATATAATGTCATGCCGACGAACCCTGATTGTTTCTTAGGGGTGAAAACTACTCCTAAATGTCAAAAATCAAAAAATAGCATTATAAATCTTAGGATAGCTGAAAATTGGTTTGAATTAGTAAAATGATGAGTTTGTTACATTTCAAAATACAATTTCATACTTTTTCAACCCTTAAAAATCAACTGTCACATAGATTAACATAAATAAATGATTACATTTACAATTACAAATAAAAATAGAAATATGATTTTCAAATATCTGTATCATCAGTTTGATCTTCATCGTGGTCGATGTCATCTTCATCTTCTTCGATCACTGGTGGACTATTATTGCAGTCTTCACCTGAGCACCCAGAACAAGTGGAATTGCAATATAATCCAAAACTTTTTTTAACGTATTTCCTTCATTTTTGATGAGAAAACGTTTATTCAAAAACGATTTTGTAGGGTTTTTCAAGAACTACAAGGATCTGTAAGTTAAATCACTTTAGACCCTTTCGTTTTTAAATGGGGTGAGTTTAAGAGGCTAAAAAAAGGTGGTGCTCGTGCGTAAATAGACGTTTTAAACGGCTATATCTCGTCAAAAATTAATTGTACAAAAAATCTACTTACAGGAAAATGTTTGTCATAAAAAAGCTACAATTTCGTTTTCTAACTTTGCTTGTACCTCTAATATTTTCGGAGTTATTTTTATTTTGGAAGAAAGGGTGAAAAATACAAAATTATGAAAAATAACTTTTTACTTTAAGACATAATTTTTCGAAAACTATGAATTTTAAATTGGTTAAACTTCTTGGACATATTAACCATACATGTACAAAGAGAATTGCACAAGGGTAAAGATCAATTTTAATTAGGGGGGTAGTTAGGGGGTTGTTTTCACCGATTTTTTTGTATAAAAAATTCAGTACTGACATTATTTTTGTCATAATTCACTCAATTTTGATGCTACAGACCTTTTTTTTTAAAAAGGAAGGTTTAATTATGCTCTTTGAAAAAGATTCTATGAGTTTTCTACGAAAAATGCATCATTTTTCCGGTATTTGACTTTGAATCTATCACATTTTGCATTGATGGGCCATATCTCGGTTTCTATTGGTTTTAGAATAATTATAAGAAATGGTTTCGCTTGTTTTTTTAAAAGCTACAATTTTGCTTCCTACAGTTTTTTGATAAAATGCATAATTTTCTAGTTATCCGCGAAAAACATATCAAAAACGTCGATTTTTTTCCTCTAAAAAGCGTTACTTTCAATCGCGAATAACTTAGAGAATATTGATTTTACAAAAAAATGTATGGAACATTTTTTGCTAAGAATCACTGTGGTTAAAATGTAATAAAAAAGTTCCACCACCGAGACGGGGTGGCAACCACCCCCAAGGCTTTAGCGCCCTTCGGTTCGATATAGATTTTGATCCTTGGGCTATCACCTACCTTCTGTTAAAATTTCAAGTCAATCCATGCCGGTCGAAAAAATTGCCAGGTGAAATGCTTCATTCCATGTACTATATTGGTTGACTGGCTATTTGATGAGCTGTTACTTGAATTTCTTATAATTGTTGATAACTAGATAACATATTACTCTTTCAATTTTTCATAATCCCAGTTAAGTTTTCTATAAACGTTTTTGAGGTATTTTTGAGTCATTTCTGCTCTACCACTTACTGTGGACTTTGCAGTTTACTTGTAGACATTAAAAAACACACTGCTCAATATGTTATTATCACATTAGGTGGCTTGCGGTTATAAAAATCTCGAAATCCAGAGTTTTATTGCTAAATTATATTTTATCATTTCATCCGACGAAAGTGCAATTATTTTCATAGATCTATTGTACCAATGAGATATTAAGGAGTTTCAAACTAATACATATTGTCTCATAAGAAACAGTGCATATAGCTCTCATATACAACCCTCAATTGGGACATTCTGCATATTCCAAAATATATATAAACCTTGATCCCGTTGTTTGCAATTAACCCTGTATAGGAAAATAATTGAATATTTGGCATTCGAAGATAAACATTTTTTGCAAACGTTACTTCAATTTCACCTTCGACCTTTCACTCAATAATCAATGCCAGACAATATATTTATTTGATTCAGGAGGCGAAGATTTTTTTATATCTGAAGATACGCATTTGTCAATGTGAATTTTATAGTTATATTACTTCACACAAAAAATCCGAATTTTCAAGAATGCTCCATTTGAAGTGATAAAATTTCATCCTCTGAACAGTGAAACCTGTCAATTTTTTGACTACAAACTTTTATAAGAATCCTGTGAATATAGTTTTCAAAATTTTTATTACTTCTTACAACCCAATTCAACTATATCGACAAGATAGTGAACTGGGACATCGAACTTTACACATCGTATTATACAAAAGACGATAAAACCCAAAAGGAACATCGAAAATACAAATGGGAATTTCATGGAACTAGAAAAGTCAACGACGAATAATTTATACCACTCGTCTTATAAAACAGAGAGATTCATTTTTGAAATGCTAGCAATCTTTGACGTTTTTTTATTCTTATCGCTAACAAGAGCAAAATAATTTTTTGAAGCATTTGGTCAATAATAGTAGGGAGAACTAAGATGTACAATATATGTATGCTCTGATCACGTTAGAGAACTATAGTGAAGTGTCTCTGATGCTATTAACTACAGCCATGTTACCTACTACTACTATTTATTTAAAATAATAATACAAGATAATTTGCAACGGCTGCTCAATAAGGAGAGCACCTCAGGTGTGAATTCGAAGACCAAACTAATACCGGTTCGCGGGTGATCCTACTTTATTTAAGTTAATGAAGTTATATTGAAATTAATGAGATAATTAAAAATGAAGTCAAGAAACCAAATGAATTCAAGAAGTTAATAAACTAATTAATTGATCAAGTTAAGGAATTTAAATAAAGTTAATTAAGAAAGGTAAGTAGGCGCCACCCTGAATAATATTAGTCGAATTGTTTTTCATCTCACCACTCTCTATCAACTAACCTGTAAATGTTGGAAGGGAAGGAATATGAACAACGTTGTTAAATTCACAATTGGTATAATAACTTGAAAAAAATATCACAATGAATGAATGAATATGAAAAAATAAAGGTAGAATAATATGTTGTTGTTGAAGCAATGTTCGTTCTACTTCCATTTTTTTTGTTAGAAGAGAAGGTTTCTTCCGGACAGGTCCTAGGTAACATTGGTACTTGAAGTTGGAGTTGATCCATTGAAAAGTTACTTTATGGAAAGTAACCTCATGGAACAGTAACATCATAGAAACAATTAATTCGTGGAACAGTTACTTCATGGAACAATTCTGGGGAAAAATGTCCAGCGAGAAATGCATTCTAGTTGAATGCCCTTCATATAGATATAAGTGTGTGAGTTAAACCTCTCACCACAAATTAAAATTTTCAACCTTATTCATTCATGGTAACGGAAAAAAGGAAGCTTATTCCTTGCTACTCGATATTAAATTAAATTGAGACATTCGATGAGCAATGGACATACGTTGCGTATCCCTTTCCTGTTCACATGCTCCGCTTCGAGAAAGTATTCACACAGTGGTAGGGTGCTCTTAATTTCTCTCTCTCTATGGAAGAGAAGAATTTAAATATTCGACCAATATCTGTGTATACTGATCCTAACCAAGGGAAGTTGTCTGTCGCACATTCAGTGTAAGAATTTGTGAAAAGTGGTGATCGATGATACAAGTTCTCGACGAGAATCAGATGTTGGTAAGACAAAAGGACTGGCTACTCGCCGTCCAGTAGATATCCAAATATTGGCCAAATATAACGTTACAGTGGAGCAGTTTCAAGCGCGGTTAGTAATTCGATGGATGACAAGGCAAACACCGTCGTAGTGTCCGTACAGCCTGCATCGAAACACTTCAGACTACTATTGTGCACTTTGGACTACTAGGGTGAGCAGCATATCACAGCTCTTTCGAAGGAGTAGTAAAACCGAGGACCCGAGTCCATGGATGTTGGGCTTGATTAAGAACTACACCATTGGTTGGAATACTAGTGGGCATGGTAAAATAATCGCAGAAATAGATCGATGTTGAATAACCTAATACAAAACAAAATTGTTTAATACGAAGAATGTGTTAGTGCAAACAGTATCGATAAGTATAACATTTGAGTTCATAAATGATTATGAAAATATCAACAAATTACCGAATTGCTATTCTGCCAGTTCGTATTGGCTAGATATGTGAATGGCGGACAGTTTTCCGATTCGGAATAACCTGCCTGAAAAACCGATAAGGTACAATCGTGAAATTTTATTCAGGGATTGTTTAGACTTTGTCTTAGTAATAATGGCAGAAAGTAAGCAGGTTGGAAAACACTCGGCAGAAGGAACTGAAAGTCGAGTGTTATTATCTTTTTGTGTGATGTTATAGTAATTGATGGTTTCTTTTACTGACATACATTACGTGAGACTGATAGTACGTTTTATACATTATCAATTAGCATTTTGGAAGAAAGGCTTGATAGATTCATCTGTTACTTGACCAGTATTATTCCCATTTTATCAAAGAAATAACAGAGGTTTATTATCTGATCGCCAACACTTAACCAAAACTTATTTTAGATTAACAAGCGCTTTGTTAGTAGAATCGCTAACCACTAATATAATTTCGAAAGAGCTTCCATTGAATTCTTGTACAAGGAAGTGGCAATTATCCCAGAAAATAAGACAGTTAATTTGAATTACGATAAATGTTACGACCTTAAGTCTAGGTTTAAACAAGGCCTGATATCAGAAGACGTCAGAGAATTTTCCACAAACTCAATACAGTCAAATGGCTCAGTATGGCCAAGAGACGATATCTTCATTCGGCTTGCTTATTCCATAGAATTATTAAAACTGGACAACCATCATATTTATTGAACAAAGTCTCCTCCCTTTCAAATATTCATAACCGTAATACCCGTTTCAACTATAGATTAATTGTCCCTCGTCATCGAACTGAACAGTACAAAACTTCTTATACATATCAAATTGCAAAAATTTACAACGAACTGCCTGAACTTGTCAAACAAAAAAAGTCGATTAAATCATTTAAAATTGCTCTGAAATCAGTTTTGTTTCGCGACCAACGTATGAACATTGGTATGTAGTATTTATTTTGTGTATTTCTATGATATGATGTAACTTTTCTTTGTTTTTATTTTTATTGTTTATTATTATTAATATTATCAGTATTGTTATTGTCGTTTGAATTGTGTTACCTATTATTATTATCATTTTTATTTCTATCGAATTTTGTTAGAACTATGTTATAATATCTTTAATTATTCTTTGAATCACTCAACGCCTACGATGAAAAACAGAGACTGTCATATCAATTTGGTGTGGTAATCACCTGATCTTCGATGCGTTTTTTTTTTCTCTCGCTCTTACTCTTTTTCACTTTTACCATCTTATTGTAAATGTTATGATGGGTAAAAAAATAAAAGACCTTCATTATTATTTTAATTATTATTATAAAATTTCACGCGCGTACCCCATCAGCTTTTCAGGCAAGTTCTTCGGACGTAGAAAACTGCCCGCTATTCACATATCCGGCCTTTGCAAATTAATATAATAGTCGTTTGGTGATGTGTTGGTGATATTAACTAAAATTTTCCTATGTAGTCAGCTCTACGAGTATATCTAGGAATTATTAAATGAAACACAGTCAAAAATTGCCTCAAGGCACATATAAATATGGGTAATTATATTCATTAGATCCTTACGAAGCACCATAACCACCAAATTATATACACAGATGGATCAAAACTTGAACACGGGACATCGTCAGCAGTAGTAACAAGCACTAGCACCTATGGATACAAACTACCTGATGATTACAGTATATACTCAGCGGAACTGTATGCTCTTCATAAGGCAACACAGCACTGCATCGATCATATTTCAAAATCCTTCGTCATAATTACTGACTCACTAAGCACTATCTAGAGCATCAAACAAATGTATCCAACCAATAACTTAATTATGCGAATTAAAGAGCAAATACATCACATCCTTAGTTCAAATAGAATGATAATAATACTTTGGGTCCTTCACATATCGAAATCGATGGAAATAAACGTGTCGATGCAGCCGCCAAGCAGACAGCTACTAACAACTCCCTACCACTCGCAGAATCCTCAATTCTCAGCTCAGATTTGAAAACGACCTTCAGAAAAAAAATCGGCAACCACTGGAAAGAGCTTTGGACACATTCTTCAACCAGACTGAGAGATATCAAGAAATCCACTTTACCATGGACTAACCTGCCGAGAACTAGAAGAGCAGAGACGATTCTCACACGGCTTAAAATTGGTCACAAACGACTCACCCACCAGCATTTACTCTCCGTTCCACCCATATGTGACATGTGTAATGTGCAAATAAGTGTATCACATAATATATTAGTGCAGTGTCCTAAATTTAAATCACAAAGAGAACTCCACGGTATTAAAGGACCGTTAGAGAACATACGAAACAAAAATTACAACATAGAAAACGTATTAGGGTTCCTCAACCAAACCAATCTTTGTTTCTAAAATTTAAGTTACCCACCACATAACTGTATGTATTGTTTTGTATTCAATTGTTAACTAAAACCTTGTTTCTTGTATTGTCCCACTGCTAATAACCCTCAGTGGTTGAAGCAGTTTGATATTAAAATAAAATAAAAATATTCATTAGACTTCATAACACAAATGTGTGTAACTAGACAATGAATCTCCCCCATACTGACCTGAGCCAGATATAGGCTGAGCAAAAACTTTTTTCACCAATAAGGTACGCAAACGAAGCTGCAGAAGAATTTGCAAAAGGGTAGTCTCTGGAAGAACTACCATTCTTTTCAGTTTTGCAGCAGCTGCATAGCTGACAGCTGAAAGAGGAATAGCTATTCTGTCGTCCCTTCTCTGTTCCACTTGTATTTTCGGTACTTGAGAAGCATAAGGCTATCCTGTTCAGAGCCCCGCATGTAGGAGTTAGGGTATTTAAACTGATGTCCAGTCCGCCTATTGGCGATCAAGCTTCCTCTTGACCTCGCAGTCGTCGGCATATGCTGTTCCAACTTGACTTGCCTATCTTATTTTGTTTTTTTTTCTACTCGGCCAGTTATTGAAGATAAGCCCCCACACCTAGTGAATATACCCCATCAACCACCTTTCATTAGGTATGGTTTATATCAAGTTTCCACTGATCCGATAACCTGGTGACCCCGTTAACCAACCGGCTATCAACAAACTTGTCGGGACAACAGTCCACTCTCCACGCTGAAGATCCTGATATCGGGTTTCCTGCATTTCACAGGAATCCGTTGAGCTGTCCTTGTTTTTATATAAATTAATAGAGCAAGTATTTCCCGAATGAAGCAGCCAAAACAAGCAAGAACAAATTTATTGATGAAAGAAATCCAAACATTGTTTCCAGTGTGGTAGTGGAAATCTGTGAAAACTGCATCTAGATGGTTAAAATAACAAACACAAATGCTATTTTAACTACGGATGCATTAATAATAAATTATATCAACAAGTATATGTTCATTTTAATTTTGTTGTAGTGAAATTCCATTATGATGAATCTAATTGGTGATTGGAAATTTATCAGTGATAATTAATAAATGTATATTTGAAACCACAAATTGGCAGACTGGACAGTTCTTTTTCCTATTTTTCTGTTATACGACGTTGTAAGAGTAGATTTTATTGGTAGTAATATGTGCGAAGCAAACAGAAAGTCTCCCTATTTCATATTTTTAATTAAGTAAATATTATCACAACTCGTACTACGTGTCATTTTCTTATACTATTCTGAAACAGGATATTATGAACGTAAACATTTCACAGTTTACAGAACTTTCCTTTCCACGTTCTCATTTTCCTGAAATCTTTGATAATAATTTTTATATTATAATTAACTACAGGTACATTTTAAGAGCACACCTCAATTGATTAATAGAAGTAAAATCTGATCAAGTAAAAACAAAGAATCCATGAAAATTGCATAATATATTCTTGCAATTTAGTTGGAAAATAATATAATCACGGATCATTGCTGCCTTCTGTGCAGTACATTTGACGCCAATGTATCTTCATAGCTGTTTTCTTTTATTATTGATCGATTCGTCGATATAATTTCCAGCAACTTCCATCCATCATGGTGCTGACTATCTGCGCAATTCTGCAAGCCATGTAATGTCGCTATTTTTTCAGATGATGGGTTGATCTGATTCAATAAGTCGGCAGTACAGCACTCCATTAGTAGGTATAGAGAGATTTGTCTTTTAAATTTTCTGGGAGCTGCAGACACCCCCAACTTTTTTTTAATGGAAGGGTTGATTGATTAATTTTTAATTCAAAAGCTTTTTCAATTGCAGATACAATTCAATTTTTTTTCACTTTTTATGAACAATATGTCAAAAAAAATGAAATAAGGAAATATTTACTGAAATTACTTCAATGCAATAAATGTTTAAATTGCTCTCCACCTTGTCGCTGAGAATATCCTAATCGATTATAAATTCCGAATAGTTCATAACACTTCCGGCATTACTAGCCTAATTTCGTCCCTGAGTTTTTGTTGAAGATTGGCGATCTCGTTAGGTTTAGTGGCATGAACCCTGTTCTTCAGATATCCCCATAAAAAAGTCTGATTGAGTAAGATAGGGTGGTGGTGGTGCCCCATCTTGTTGAAACCACATCCGATGGTTAAATAAGTGGGGAATAAATCTACTAAAGTAGGAATCAGCTCTTAATAATGTAGTGATTTCAGTTAACATTTTCTTATTTGATTTTTTTCAACACATTGCTTATAAAAAGTAACAAAAAAAATGGAATTGTATCCGCAATTGAAAAAACTTTCAAATGAAAAATTGATGAACCTACTCTTCTACTCAAAAAAAAAAGTTTAAGGTGCCTGTAGCCCCTCAGATAATTGAAAAAATAAACAAAACTCTTTGTAATATGCCCCATTGAAAATAAAAATTGATGTGTTTCAGAAATTTTGCGATAAACCTTTATTTATTAGGATTTTTTCTTTCAGTTAGACTTTCCACTCTGTATATATCGCAGGCCAAGTTCAGGTAATTCTCACTTGTAAATTATTCAATTTGATTACACACGTAATAATATCGTAAACAATTCGTGCCGAACTTAACCTGAAGGGTGAATGATCTACTGTTTATAATATTAGTTGTACGTATTTCAATATTTATTATCAATTTCAAGTGAATTTATTTCCACTTTATGCCAAAAGCCATCACACGGACTTGTTGTTTTATTCTTTCTTTAAATTTCCGTAGAAGACAAAAATGTATGGATAATATTCGAAGCACTCGTGGTAGTACCATAGATAAAAGAACAACAGGCACTTCACATCTAAAAATAAAATAAGAATGTCAACAAGACGCCTTCTGAAAAGAGAAAAAACAAATTGAATTTATCTTTCGAAAATGTAATTACACAATACACATGTCTTTTTCAGCGAGCTGCAGTCACGTTTCTGAGCTATTCTACCTTATCTATACAATATACAATGTCTAATTAAGGACTGACAAGAGAATGCGGAAGGGCTGATTTCATATCCGCGTTGTTGAAAAAACATGGGATCCAAAAGATTCAACAAAAGATGTCCTACGAGGATGGTCCAATAAGTATTACACTTGCCGTCAAAACCATTAAGCTTCTCAAAATAGTTATCAAGTAAATACCAATTCCAAGGAAGGAAATTATTCAAGAAATATCTCAGTCACCCTCTTTGAAATAATGGTCCAACAATATGGTCACCAAAAATGCCACACCAGACGTTAAATGTTTGTGCTGTTTGATTATGAAACTCCCGCATCACGTATGGGTCATTTTCTGCCCAATATCTTGTCTATTTATTACACCACTTAATGCAAATGAACATTCGTCAGAGGAGCAGATGTTGTACAATTAAGCTGGAGTATCGTGCAGTCGTTCACTCATCAATTCACAATGCTGGTTAAAATGATCTTTATGTAGCTCTAATTCAATTTTGTGAGTATGGAATTTGTGTCTATGTGAAATTTTAAAAACACTGCTTCGAAAAACACTCACTGCAAATTATTTTTGTGATGTTGTCTGCTGTTCTTCCAACGTAAGCTGTCCTAAAAAGGAAACTTCCTTGGCCTTGGCAACTGATCATATTTCAAAAAATTAGGATATGCCATTAACATTGTCTTACAAACCGGCAAAAAACTTCAGAATACCCTCCGTGACATCGTCCGAAGGAGGCTGAGCTATGCAAGTAGCTGGTGTAGGCAGGTGGGAATCAATATAATAGAACCATCTTAATCACCTCAACCAAGGAAAAAAAAACTTAAGCTCAAAACCGTTGAACGTGATGGAAGTGAGTGATGGAGACCAAAAATCAAGTATCTAGGTCTGGCCCTAGATAGTAGACTGTGAAAAAAACATGAACAGGAGAAAATATGTCTCCGATAAGAGATTGTGGATTATGTGGAATGGAATAATAAATATGACAAAGGAAAATTGTGATCCAGGGATCCTGAACTGGATGTACACATCCATTCATTCATTCACCAAGCATATTTTAAGCGGAAACTCACGCCATAGGTAAGTGTGCCCAGTTCGTTATTGATAAAAGGCGAGGAATTCTCATCGAGTCGGATAGTCAAGCATCCCTTGAAGCAAGTGTGCAATCAATTTTGAAATGGTATGGAAATGCCCTGAAAAACTGAATGAATTAATTGGGCAAGAACTTTATCGTCACTTCACTGTGTGTTTCGGGATACACACAAATATGAGAGTGAAATGAAAGATGATAATATAACGCCAAAAAAGGGGCTGAGACTACACTGAGAGAATTGACAAACGTCCTATCAGGGCAGTGTCACCTGAATGGGCACGACAAAAAGCTTAAATTAGTGGGGGAACCAGAATGTCGAAATGAATAACAATACTGCTGTAGTGAATGAAACACTTACATAAACTGAAGCATGCCTAATAATATCGGAGCCTTTCCCTAGAAACCGACTAGAAGATATGAGGTCCAGTAGATCCTTCAGGTCTGTTAGTGTCACACAATATTAACACATACACATATGGGTTCCTTCCAAATATTGCATACAAAATGGACGTTACTAGAGTATGATAATTGAATTGGAAACAGTTATAATTCTGGCTGAAGTGTGGAATATGTGATTGAATTTTTGGAGGGAAATGATACAAACAAAAACTGAAAAAATACGTTCCAGCCTGATGTTGATAAACAGAGAAAATTCTTGGAAGTATAAACACGAACAACAAGAATGAGGCGAGTGGCGGAGTTGAAATAGGGGTAAAGCCTTATTTCGTGAGAAGTCCGTAGTGGGAAGGAGGGTTCTAGAAGTTTATTAAACGGTGGGTGTAAGCAATGTAGAATTTCAATATTGGGGGTGGGTACAGTTGAAGATTTATTGTTTCTAACGGTGGACAAAATAGCTTTCAGTAAAGGTGGGTATTTCATGTGTGGTGTTTAGTAAATATTACCACCAAAATACATAAATATATATTCGATATGGCGATCAGTTGAATTCAAACAGTATAAACTGGAAATGATTATAGCATCTGGACTCCTATATAATTTCCTAAAAACTTTCTGTCAACATTATATCTATCATATATTATTCAGTATATTTGTTCAGCAAATAAATATAGAACGCGGTCCCTACATATCTTTTTTAATAAAAATTGAAATCTGAAACGTTATATTCGCCAATAATATTTCAAAAATGAAAAATATTTCAATCTTTTCTAAATTTTATCGTCTGAGACAATAAACAATGATTGTAGGTATATTCGGACTAAAAATCAATGATGATAGTCTTCGGCTTTCAACTTTTCCGGTGAATTTTGAAATACTTGAATTTCATATAAATATAGACAGAGAGGTTGCCGGCTTTATGTTATTCATGGTCTTTGAAGCCACAAAGTCATGAGGAACAGTGCAGTAACTCTTATAGTGTGAACTATTTGAATGAAAATAGTAGTTTGTGCAACTAGTGTGGATATGATGGCCGTAGGCGGATTGCTCAATCGTTCGAGTGCAATATGGACAATCCACACGAGTCGAACAGTATATTTTTTCTACGA